>CAAKHF010001619.1:78443-161195 GCA_901007745.1 Hippocampus kuda | reverse complement strand
CCCCCCCACCACGGTGACTTTTTTTTATTTTATCTGATGCTTTTCTCGCGATTTTCCCTTCATAAAATATGCTTCGGAAAATATTGAAGCCGGTTCATAAATATCAAGCGTCCACCACTGGTGACTCCGCTGGCTATCAAGGTCCCAGTGGGGATTTCCTTCCATTGTTGCTGTTTTCCACTTCACTCCGGCTCCAAACCTCAAAAGAACAACCTTGGGAGAACACTCTGTATTGCGACATTGTGTACAATTTGCTGATAACTTCACATTACGTATTGACAAATTACGGGGAATTCACTCTTGGATGGCTTTCTGCGGCCATCTACCAGGTGTGAAATTAAACAAGCTCGTATCTCTTTTGTTAGCGAACTCTTTTGGCAAATCCCACCTCCATTTTGCCAGATTGTGACATCAATAGTGAGGCTAATGAGCATAAGCGACCCAACGCGAAGTTTCTCAACCAATCAAGTGGCAGCTGCGGCGCAGTCATGTCAAAAAGCCAAATCTTAAACAGAGTTTCGTATTAGCGCATAGAATTCATCCGATTGAGCAATTTAGAAAAAAAAAAATGCATTATTGCCCCCCCCTCCCGCCCAAAAAAGGGATCGACTCGCTGCTTGGGTCTATTTGACCCAACTTTCTCAGTGTGTAATGGAGCCCCGCGATGGAGTGGGGTTTCCCGTTAATCCTTGACGTCCCGAGCAATAAAATGTCGCATAAACATTTTCTTCCTATCCTCATTTTTTCCTCCTTTTGCTTTCCTTCTCTTTCCAGGTGCCACATTTGTTCCCTTTTCACTTGTAATTGCTTATTAGTCAAACGTGACTCTTCTGAATTATATTTGGACAATTCCATTGTAAAGTGTCTGTTGTTAAAAATAAAGAAGTAAAAAAAAAAAAGAATCAAATTTACACCGCCTCCTCTTTCCTCGTCCCCATCTCGTGCGTTCATCACGTTACCATGGCAACCGGGCAACATAGCCTCAACTTCCGGTGTGCGAGTTGGCACGAGCGAGCTGAGCGAATCCAAACGCAGTAAGAGCGAAACCTTCACGTTCGTCTACTTTTGTAAAATGTTGTCGTCCAATGTTTTTGGGAGCGTTGACTCCATTTAGGTGTCGTTTGTCGGTGTTAATGCGTGTGAACGTCTACTACGTCATCATTCGAGAAGTTGTTTGTTTGTTTTTTTAATGGATGCTAATAAGTTCAAGCTAGTTCCTCATGAATGGTCAATTTTTTAAACTCATTTTGCTGTCCTCAAGCATGGTTAAACAATACAGCTCGTTACAGTTGGTGCACCTGTGATCTTTATTATCGCGTAGAGCAAAAGTGGCGAAGTACACACACTCAAGGAAAAGTGCAGTAAAGCAAGAGTGCTCAAACATGAATTCAGCTCCTTTACTAAATTAACTGTGGCATTTTGCGATGGAAAAAAACTGACAAAAAATAATATATGAATATCCAGCTGTATTTGCTT
This sequence comes from Hippocampus kuda, assembly GCA_901007745.1. Classification (NCBI taxonomy): domain Eukaryota; kingdom Metazoa; phylum Chordata; class Actinopteri; order Syngnathiformes; family Syngnathidae; genus Hippocampus; species Hippocampus kuda. The sequence continues at coordinate 159,719 of CAAKHF010001619.1, read as the reverse complement.
TTAATTTTATTTTTGAAAACACATTTTAAATCCAACCCGGACCTTTTACTGTCTTACATCTTTACTAATGTCTGCTTTACTATTTTTTTATTTTTTATTTTTACTGTCTTACATCTTTACTAATGTCTGCTTTACTATTTTTTTATTTTTTATTTTTTTACAATTGTACTCATCTTGTTAAAACGTAGATATCATTGAAATGAATAACTAGTGGCATCAATTTAACAAACATTTGTCTGCCGCAGGCCATGAGCGGTGCAGGCACAGGCATTGGATGGCGGAGTCCATGACGTAACTGGAGCATCACAGGCCACGCACACTCACACTCAGACACTCACATGCTCACACACTCTCATTCACACACACACACACACACACACTCAAAGACAACGTCATGGCCTGTCCGAGGCGTCGTGTCACAGGATGTGCGGACATCGCGAATGTGATGCAAAAACTGCAGGGTGAGTGTCTGTCCAATTATTGACTTCAACTGTGTGTGTGTGTGTGTGTGTGTGTGTGTGTGAGAGTGAGAGTTCTCTTGTGCTACTGCTGCAAAGGGGTGTGCTGCTGATTCAGTGGCTGGGCTGCGGGCCAGTCTCAAGTCTCTAGTCGCTCGGACACACACACACACACACACACACACACACACACACACACACACACACTTGAACAGGAGACATTAAAAGGCAACATCACAGCGGCCTCGAGTCACTTTTTATCAAAGTGATTTGGTGAAAGCCAGTCCAGTACCTAAAAACTCTTGCTCCAGGGGTCTCCATTTTTTTTTTTTTTTTTTGCATTGCATATTCGGCCACTGCACTCTAGTCACTTTTTTGTCCAAGTGACGTGGTGAAAGTTAATCCAATACTGTATCCAAAATGTCCCGCTCCAAAGGTATCACATTTTTGCATACCGATTAGCTCTTGACATACTAACTTTGCCAAGGTACGGAACCTCAGTCTAGTCACATTCTAGTCCAAGTGACCTTGTGACAATCAGTCCAGTTAGTGAAACCTCCAACTCTTGGCTTGATGCCCTTCTGTTCCATTTGGTACCCTCATGTTCCATTTAATTTCACTCTACTTTTTTTTCTTTGTTTTTTGGTCTGTATGGAACAAACGGTTTATAGTCATGTGTAGACGAATGTGTCGCGGTTTTGAATGCAGGCGAGGTTTGCACAGGAAACACAGTCAAAGCAGAAACGGGGCCAGTAATTTGGCACCTCAACCGCACATGTTTCATAACAGTCACTATGGTGACAGGTCAGTATCGACAAGTGTGAAGTCAACCCCTTGAAAAAAATGTAAAAATACACACCAAATTACTCTCTTCATTCACGGTTGTCATGGTACCTATCGCAGTTGTCTTTGAGACACGCAGTGCACACCCTAGACTGGTCGCCAGCCAGTCACGTTGACAAACAAGCTTTCATGTTCACATTCACCCTGATGGCCCCCCCCCCTGCTTCCTGTTTAGCACGGTTCTCAAAAAGTGATTAGGCCACAGTATTGGATATATGCTGCACAAATTAACGGAAAAAATCATGAGTAAAGTTTTGTCCCTGTTCGGGAGCGCATGCTAAATTCACGATATGTTTTCCACTAGTAATGGAAAGGAAATTAAGGTAAAATCCTGAGGGGGAAAATACTAGGGGCTGATTACTAGTCCAGGGTGTGCCTTACCTCTCGTCCCAAAGAGAACGACCATTCACACTCACGTTCACGTCATCGATTCAAAACCACACAAGGCTTTCATCACCCCTGCAGTACTCCTAATATACCACTAGATGACAGTGTCGCTCTGCAAACATGACCTGTTTCCCTCTGCATGACTGTCAGGCAGCCTCAAAGAGTAATTTTCCTTTCAAGTATTCTAGAAATCATTTCCATGTTGTCATTATGAGGGTTGTGTGTCGATTTTTGGGGGAAAAAAAATGCGGAAAAAGCGAACTTTATATTCACAGGCTTCACAAGATATGTTTGATACGGCCTATGACATCATCACTCCAGTGTCAGCAACATGTGCCGGACTGAGTGCCATATCTCGCTCCTGATCTCGAACCTGGCCTCTTCTCTTCGTCACTGCGGGTGAAGAGAGTCAATAGCCATTTCAGAGCCAAAATGGATGGGACATGACCTTAACTCATTCACTCCCAAAGACGTTTTTAAACGTCTTTTCAGACTTGGTCCAGATTTGGCTGGTACTGAATGAGTTAATGGATCAGCTAAGTGAGTGAGTGAGTGAGTGGCGGTCTGATCTGTGTTGTCTCTTAAGTGGTCGATTCCTCTGGCTTGAGCGCCCCGCTGTCTTTTAATCGTCACTCCGATATCAATGTCCTGTCGCGTTGAATGAATTCCACCTGCTTGGACATGATGGTTCAATGATGGGAGATGGGAGTTAGCTACACGCGACGTCCTTAAGGACAACGCTGGATGTTCACGTGCTAACCTCGTCAGACGCTTCTTTGGCTAGTCCAACAGCGGATTGAAATATTCTGCTTTTATTATTGCGGTTGTTTTCAATCAAACACGATTGCGTGATGAATATTGCGTACGGCAGATTATTATGTGAATTCGGGAAAAATCGCAATCTAATCACATTTTTCTAACAGTATTTCCTCAAAGCAATATGACTACAACCATAAACATTGCGACGATTCGGAGGAAAACACTTTCTAGTTAGTTTACAACTTAGTTCTTGTAGTGTCACCATTTTTCTTCCCCGTTACATGTTTTGTTCTGATCTTGAGACATTTTCTCAGGATGCTTTTCAACTTTATTTTCGGTATACTGTGGCCGTTTTTTGTCAAAGTACATCTGTTCTCGTATTTTTCTGTTTTGTTTTTTTTTTGTAAAGAAAACCTGACAACTTTACTCTCAGAACATTACAATTTTGTTTCCTCGCAATATTGGCCCTTTTTTAATGTTACAAATGTTCCTTTTCGTTATATTCCACATTTCTCGTCTTTTACTTCAGTCTTTTTTTTTTTTTTGTAGGCCAGTTGCAGCATCTGCGTCCAGAGCACCAATAATAGAATCAGTTGCTCTGATCTATTTTTAGCAGAAAAGCTTTTAGTTTACCGGTGGTCTTGAAAGAAAAAAACGAGCTCAACACCCCCCCACCCCCCGCACCCCCCATGCTCCCACTATACTCTACCACTATTGTGTTCTATGCACAAGAGTAACGTTAAGTGAAGAGAGAATAACCAAAGCGCGACAGGGGAAATCCCGCGGTGGATTGTCTGGGTGGGGGGCCGTGAGGGGAGTTGGGGGGGGGCTCTTTTGCTGTCACAATGGCAGAGTGGGAGCAGATGGTAGACTCGCCGCCACATCAATTCATTATTGAGCTTTTTACCTTTGTTTTCAGTTGAATTGAATTTCGCAGAAATGACTCCGGAGACTTCATTCAATGTCACAAAAATAAAATGCATTCGTTGTAATCAATAAATGTAATATCCCAAAAGTATAATACTTCATACATTTTAGATTTCCACATGACAAATGTTATTCACAAATTACTTTGATGATTAATATACACTGGAAAAAAATGGTGTGTTGAATTGACCTCATATCATTTTGCATAATTGTTATATTTCAACTACTATTATCAAATCAATTTGATAGAGAAAAAAATGAATCTGCTCACAATTTATTATTTATTTATCTTTACGAAAGCATTTAAGTATGACTTCGGAAAATATGCGTTAATATGCTACTGACTTATTTGCATTTTTGGAGTACACCTCTCATTTTTAATCAATAAAAACTGGATAAAGTTGTGTCGCTGTAGGCTAGCGCTCTGGTCAATGTAATATTTTTGTCCAAAAAAAAGTGACTTTTAGAATTTTACTATTTCAAACGCTGAACAGGTTTTACACAACTTTTTTATGAATATGAATTTATTACAATTCAATCCATTTCGAAAAAGTCACCGGTCAAAGGAACTGAAAAATGCATATTAGGTGGACATTGATTTTTAGCCGTGTGAATTACACCAAGGAGATTCAATGAATCCATTTTTCAATTTGATTTTTGTTTTTTTTTTGTTGTTGTTGGTTTGTTTTTCTTTTTGGCTGCAATCATGTGTTTTGCTGGTGTGAGGTATCAGTCACAAAGGATTAGCCAGAGGAGCCTCTCAGTGAACCAAACCACGTGACGTCCTCATTTCCTTCCCCCTGCCCGCTCGCCGCCGATTGGCCGAGCGGCTGATGTGGAGCCAGCGCCTGACGGTGTCCTGACGAGGACGGCGCGGTGCAGCGGGGGGGGCTGTGCGCACCCTCCGCATCCGTGGCTCCTCCGGATGGGAACGCCATGGCGACAGGGAAGGATGACATTGTAAATCAGCCATTCGGGAACGCGTGAGTGTGTGTGTGTGACAGAGGGCAGGAGGGGGGCTCGTATTCATCCCAGCCAGCTCTTTTCTGCGCCGCTTCTTGCTTTGGGGGTGGGGGGGGCGTGGGGACCTAGAGTATCCGCTGTGGATGTGACTCCTTTGACACATGGGTCTGTCGAATGGCTCACTACAAGGACGTGTGCGGCGGGAAGACCTCCTTGAATCTGGTCACGGGATTCTTTCAGTATCTGCGGGGTAAGTCCACACTGTCTCCTTTCAGCGGGGATGCAGTTCCAGAAGAGTGCGTTCTAATTGGCCGATCTGTTGACGCTTCGGCAGGCATCCCGTGTGCATCGGCTCTGGCGTGGTGACGTGTTGGGAGCGTGACTGCTGTTTCTTCGACTAGTTTGGTCGAATAAAAAAGCAAAATAAAAGAAAAGCGAAGCAGCTGCATCACGCGCAAGGGGCCTTGTGGTCGCATGAATAGAACCACAAAGGAGGCTGCTACTAATCTCTTGGCGTGACCTCTTTTTCGAGACCGGCGTATGCACAGTGGCTTGGCATTGCTGCCAGCTTGCTGCTGCAATGCTCCCTGACGGCTAATTAACCTGACGTTGTGTGAGGATGGATGGATGGATGGATGGACATACATGGGGGGGGGGGGTCGGTCAGCGCTGTAGTGGAATCTAAAGCTGCGTCATGCTATCCACATGGATGAAAACAGCATCGTCAAACGTCAGACTCTTGCAGGATGTGTTTAAGTTCACAATCTCTCAAGGCAGAATTTCAGATCCACTGGTTCAGGTGTTGGGGGCAGCGCGGTGAGCTAGTGGTTAGCATGTCTGCCTCACAGTTCTCATGGTTCTGCATTTGAAGATGAGACCGGATTCGGTTTGGTTGGTCGGGCCTGAGAATCAAACTCAGATTCGGACTGAACCAACTGTGAAGCAAACAGAACAGATTGTTTGAAGTTGATGTCACCGCAGGTCGTAAACAGATGATGGGACTTTGTTTTTTTTTTATACTTCAATCACATTCATTAAAAAAACAAAACAAAACACCAAAAACATATTTTTACATTCTGGCACCAAGTGATCGGATTTTTGCAAACGTATTTTTATGCTTTGGCATTAAATGAGTTCAAGTGCACCACGGCTGGATTTGCCGTAAAATGTCTTCTGTTTTTCGGTTCACTTGGCATTTTGGTCAAAAGGTGCCAAACCATACGAGGAGAGCAAGCAGCAAGTTAACAAAGCCGTCGGGTTAACCGAAGGTGCGAAAGCACCCCGAGACGCTCGGTTTGAGTGAATCAAAACGATCGTCAGTCATATTGCATCGCGGCCGCTCAAACAATGGAGCCTGATTGATTTCGATTGATCTGCCGCGCATGGCCCCAGGTGGAGTTTATGACCTCCATGCCTCATTCCAAATGTGTCTTGTTCTTCTCTTTGCAGACGAGCAAGAAGCCGTGCAAAAGAGAACCTTCACCAAATGGATCAACTCTCACTTGGCGAAGGTCAGGATGCGACTCATCGCGGCTGGACATTTTACGCTTCTTGAAAGAACTCATTTGCTCAAATGAACCGGAATCACCTTGTTGTTATTATTCCACGTCATTTTCGGGGCTGAGGAAAAAAAGTCGACCGCAAAAATCGGCTCAGAAGAAAATGTGATGGGCAGAGTAATGGATGGAATCATTGTCAGGATAATCGGTTCGAAAAAAGACTCCGCTTTAGTTACGATTATTTTTGCTAAGATGGCGGTCATGATCATTATTTCTCACAGTCATTAGGAAACGCATCGATACTCATATGCAGCACTTTTTCGATAAATCTCTTCCATTGTTTACATTTTGGAAGCAAATTTATTGTCATTGCACATGTCATCCAGAGCAAATAAATGAAATGAACATTTAAGACCTGTCCCAAGAAAGACAAACAAAACCAACAATGACCAACAGAGGGAGACAGAACGTGGCGCATGACAGGTCGCCAGACGGCAGGGGGCAGACAGGACGACGCAAGGCGGGGAGGAAACAAAACAAGTCTCAAGCTATGCTCCCAGGGAGGGGCACAGCATAGGTTTGGGAGAAAAAAAAAAAAAAACAAAGATTCCGAGAAAGTCACCAACGTCCTATCACCGGCGAGCTATTTCTCAAGCAGCCCTGTGGGCTACTCAAGTGGTCGTTGGGGGGGCTACCTGGTGGCCGTGGGCACCTCGTTGGTGATCCTTGCATTAGAGGTCAAGATATAGTCTGTTTGTATAACAGTGTCAATTTAATCCCCCCCCCCCCCAAAAAAAAATAGCTCACCACACAGCCATTAGTGTCTGAATGGCTGGCAACAAAAGTGAGTCCACCCCTTTCGTAAAAATGTTGAAATTGTGCCCAAAGTTTTGTGCAACCGCCATTACTTTCCAGCACTCACTAAAGCCTCACAGGCACTCGCTTCTTCGGGTCTATTTTTTTTACAATATGTCGCTGTGTGAAAGTTCCCACAGTTGTGTCAGTATCCTGCATTGCTGGGTTCCGTGTGAAAGGCTGTCACAAGTCGAATGCGGCAATTTGGCGGCATCTCCTTGTCTCTGAAAGCGTTTCGAGGCGGCTCACAAGAAGAGCCTCCGCAGCGGCGTAACGTTTTATGGCATGCGGGAGATTCCTCCACTGTAATGGCCGCTAATTATGGCGTCATGGTAAATAATGACCTCACGCGGCTTTTTGCGATGTCCGCGGCGGTGGAGGAAAGGTCACGCCGTGAGATGGGATGAATGGTGACTGGAGCTTTTATTTTATTTTTTTCAAGTTCGGACGAGTATCCTCGTGTACATATGCCGGCTGTACCAAACTGTGCTGACGTGGCGATGGCGGGGGTGGGGGGGGGGCATATGTTGCAAGCGAGTACGTGCACAGTGATGCAGATGGAGAACAACGGGGCGAGGACATTTCCCCGCAGGCTGTCGTCGATTCACTTCAAAAATAGCGCCGACTGTATGTTATGCGCCGGCTGCCTCGTTTCAAGCATAACAGCAGAGAAGACGAACAGAATTGTCTCGTTTTCGGGTGCCTACGCTTGTTCAACTTGAAGGATTTCCCAATGTGAAGGCACAGAGCTTGTTCGAAATGGTGTCGGAGGTGCGCCGCTTGCATCCCAACCGCACTGGAATGATGCTGCGAAAAGCGCGGGAGAGAAGATTGCAATGTCGTGAATGCTCATCAAACGCTTTTCGTTGCTGTTCTGCAGAAGAAATTTTAGGAGTAGGAATTGTACAGTCCTGCAACGACAGTAAAAGTGGGAAGTGGGAGTCTCAAAAACCCGCAGTGAAAGAGTTCGGTGTGAACGGGAGAATGAATGTTTTTTTTTTTTTTTTTAATGTCCTGCTATCAGCTGGCAACTCGTTCAGGGTGTAAGCCTCCCTCTCGCCCGGGGTCAACTGGGAGAGGCCCCAGTGCCCCAATGAGGATAAGCGCTGTATTAAAAAAACAAAACAAAAGTGTGCCACATGCTAATTCCGGACGTGCCGCCTGCCCCGAGGCGATTGCGCTTCTGTATTCCCGTACAGAATTCTCAAGCAGGATGTCTTCACACTGCTCGCTCGGCCAAGCGAGCGGTGAGAAGGCTGACGATCGACGGCAAGTCAAGAGCCTTTTCATTAAAGCTTAGCGCCGCTGAGTACGTTCTCATTTGCAAGACGGGGGGGCCGCTCAGCCGCCTGTGCATCTCCTTGTCTGCGTTTCCCACGCGGAGGGTGAGACGATCTCAGCCGCGGCACCCGAGACCGGGCGTCGAGCCATCGCCGAGGGAACGGCGCCATCTTTGCGGCCGCGGGGTGGCCTGCGGCGCTCGTTGCTAACAAGCCTGTTTGTCACTTGCAGCATTTGGTCCGGCGAGGGTTTGGCATACCAATGTCCTTTCACAAACAGCCCCCCCACGACCCCCCACGACGGCCAGTCTAATTCAGTCTCAGGTCGCGGTGGCAGAGCAGTCTCAGCAGAGCAGGCGCCGAAGCGTTTGTCTCGTCCCGAGGTCCCTTCGGGTCTTTGATCTCGTTGTCTTGTCTTGCAGCATAAACCGCCGCTCGAAGTCAACGATCTTTTCGAGGATATTAAAGATGGGGTGAAGCTCTTGGCTCTGTTGGAAGTGCTGTCGGGTCAAAGACTCGTAAGTCGACTTTTTCTGCTTTGACGCAACTCAATTGCTTGAAATACTGTGCGGCCTTTCACGATTCCACTCCGAAGCGCTGGTGACTAAAGATACTTCCATTTTAAAAGCAAAACCCAGAAGAGTGTCTTCCACTTCCAGCTGTGTCAAGGTCCAATCTTGTAAACCAATCACCTCGAAATAAATAGTAGAAAGCACGAAAAGCACTTACAAGTACCAGTCAAGAGGCAGGCAGCAGCATTTTGGACCAACTGGAGACGCTTCATGGAGGATTGGCTGATTCCAAAGTAAAATTCGTTACATTAGTCCCGTCGAGATGTGACGGAGGCATGATTAATACATTTAAATTGAAGTATTTCAAAGTGGCCCTTGCATCCTTCCATTTCTGTGTATGTGGCCCTCAGAAAAAACAAAAACAAAACCTAAATGGTACATGATGTAAAAAGTTTGAGAAGCGCCGCTTGATGATGTACGATGTGAACTTCACCAGCCCTCCGAGCAAGGCCGCCAACTCAAGAGGATCCACTGGGTTTCCAACATCGGCACGGCGCTCAAATTCCTCGAGGGCAGGAAGGTAAGCACTCGGCGCCCCTTTCACCGGTCAACCACTTCTCGTGCCACCAAAGCGGCAGTGCTGTTGCCGCTATTTGTCAGCATCTGCACGATGCCTCGAGTGCCGAGGCGGTCGGCAATTCAGAGAGGAGAGCGGCTCGTCGTTACGTAATCTCCGTCTCCGAGTCCGTTATGGCTGCGGCGGAGCGCGCCGTGTCCCACTTTGCGCTTGGATTTGCTCTTGTGGAGGCAGCGCTTGCTGACTGACCAGTGTTTGTGGTTGCGTGCAGCAGACACGTTGCCCTATTGCGCTTCGGAGCGGCGGGATCGCAAATTTCCGGAAATGCGTAGCTCACACAAAATTAATCCGGTGGATTAATTTCATATTTGATGGGTGGACAGGAATTCCAGAGGCCCAACTATTCATGCTTGCTGTGCTTACATCTGCTTTTCTCTCTTGGAAAGGGACAATTTGTAAGCGTCCGCACAAGCTAGCATCGCTCGGGGCAACAATAGTGTCACTCAACGTGTAGAGCGCGTCGGACCTAAAGTCCTGGTGCTGATGTTCTTTGTGTCCAAAGCTTACAACCACAAACTGTTGGGAAGCAAATCGATTTGTAGCGATGCTACGTGAGTTAGCATGTCCGAACAAGAATAGCTTGCATACTGTGAGCTGCTAGCTTGTGCCGATTACCCGCCGATTGTTCCCGCCGTGCCAAGTTCCAACTTTGGAACCGCATTAAACTCAAGAGGCTTTTTTTTTTTTCTCCCTCCGAGGCGTTAGCAGTGAATGCTACACGCAATGCGCTCCCCCAGGGAAAAAGTGATGCCCGGCTTTTGTTTCAGATCAAATTGGTGAACATTCACGCGACGGACATCGCAGATGGACGCCCGTCCATCGTCCTCGGTTTGATATGGACCGTCATCCTCTATTTCCAGGTACAGTGGGCCCTCATTTGAATTCTTCGGAATATGACTGCGATTTTCGGAATTTAAAAAAATAAGTTTTTCCTTCACCTTCATCGTTTCCTTCACCAGATTGAGGAGTTGACCAGCAACCTTCCAGCCCTCCAAGCCTTGTCGGCAAGCAACTCCTCGGTGGAGAGCTCCGAAACAGGAAGTCCTCCCATGAAGAGAAAAGTGGTCAAGTTTCAGGGCAACGCCAAGAAGGCGCTGCTCCGATGGGTGCAGAGCACCGCCGCCAAGTATGTCCAACTCCAGAACCTTTCTGAACGGCAGAAAGTAAGCGAGTGCTGCCGACTTGAACTTAGGTCGCACCACCAAGTCGTTTTATCATGTCGTCATGTCAGTGGTAGCTGTGAAAGTGGTCGTAAGCAGCCGGACAGAGAAAATCTTGCAAGATTAACTCGACGTGGAGTAGCCACTTCAAAAGGGACGGACTGCCTGAGAATCAAACCACTATCGGGTTTGCGGAAGACATTTTCTCACAAATACTTGGTGGGGTTGTCTGAGTCATTGAGCAAAACATAACGGCTAGCCTGCTAGCCGAAGTCAACTCTGCGGCATGCTAGCAACAGAAGAGTCAGTTCAGGAGCCGGTCTCCTAGCGACCGCGTCTAATTTTGAATCAGTTTGTCTGTTGATATGTCAACGATGGCCGCTGGAGGGTCGAACTTCCGAGCAGTTTTCATTTTCAAGCCGTTGAGCTCGTTTTCCCAATCCGCTCCATCTTGCTCAACGACATGTACGGGTTGATTTTTCTCACGGAGCATTCGGAGATCGCTGGAGCTTTTGCCACCCAAAAGTGTGTGTGTGACATCATAATGAAAATGTCTCGAAACGGCCCTGGATGAATACGTGTTGACCTTTTCGCCAGGCATCACGGGATCGAGGTGAAGGATTTTGGTGCGAGCTGGCGCGACGGAGTCGCCTTCCTCTCGGTGGTGCACGCCATCCGGCCCGACCTGGTCGACATGCAGGCGGTGCGCCGCAGAGGCAACAAGGAGAATCTAGAAGAGGCTTTCGCGCTAGCGGAGAACGAGCTGGGCATCCCTTGTCTGCTGGATCCTGAAGGTGTTGATAGTGTGTTGTTGACCAAACTCCAGATCGGGAATTCTTACATCTTTTTTTTTTTGTTGTTGTTGCCGATATAAATTTCAATTTTCCTTCCACGTGCGCCTTTAAATCCCATGGAATGATTCAATTTCCAGCATACCTCTTTAGGACCGGATTTTGACGTCAGTTGTCGAACGGCTGCTCGAGATCAATCCTGTTTGTTGATTGTTTGTGTCGCTCTGCAGACGTGGACGTCGACAAGCCGGACGAGAAGTCCATCATGACGTACGTGGCGCAGTTCCTCAAGCACCACCCCAACCCTCAGTACTCGGAAACCGACGGACAGCACGATGAGGTACCGGCTCGTACTCGTACTGCTCGCACTGCTCGGCTGACGCAGCAATTTTCATTTCATGATTGTTCACGTTAAAAAACCAAACAAAAAAACCCCAAACGTGACTTGCATGGAATTAAAGGCGGCCCCTCGTGTCGGTCTGAGACCTGCCGTTTTTGTGGCAATTTCAATTTTGTTTATGTGAAGGCCTTCGTTTATGTGTTAGCATCATTCGGCAAGAATAGTTGTTCCAGTTTTTGCCTTGCGTAAACACCGGTGTCAGTAAACGCCTCCCCTCAAAAAATAAACAAACAAAAAAAGATTACTGTTCTCTGCCATTTGCGAAAATAAAACACTTGTCATCCTGAAAATAAGTTACCACTGCTCAGCTTTGATCGTTAGCCAAGCGGCGTTCATCTAACATTCCGGGTGAGGTGCGGTTTGTCATTTTTCAAGGAATCAAAAGTGCGCATTGTTGGTTCATGTGAAGACAGAATATTTGTTTCCAGCGTTCGATGTGAGACAATACAAGTTCAGTGATGAGTCGCCGATGCGCATTCTTTTCTTGAGCAGGTTAGCCAAATACAAGAAGCTGTTGTAGACCACAACGCACATCCAGACGCTCACACTGAACCGACCAACCAGCCTGATTCTAGCCCCTGTAGGCCACGCCCCCTACGGGCACACCATTCAACACAAGTACAGACAGTGATGACACTTGATTTATTTCTTTGCATTTACTTACGGTTTATTATTTTTATACAAACTGGATTGGATTTCCTCATTTTAAACACAATTAGGAAATAGATATGTTTTTTGGGGGGTGGGGGGGTGAATGTTTCCCGTCAGTTGCCTTCTGATTTTTGTGTGTGTGTGATCGCTTGTTCCAAGTCATGTCCACCGAGCACCGCTGAGCGTTACTCTTGTGCACGTGCTTTGTTCTCACCGCATGAACGGCGCGGCCAATTTGTTTCCCCCGTCATCAGCGCGCTCATCGTTTTGATTTCCCCATCCGCTTGTGTGCCCATTTCAAGCTGCGCCTGGGCCCCGTCCCGACCTTTGCGCCGTCAGCTCCCGCGCATCAGGTGAGCGACGGGGTCGCGCAGAGATGCATGCCGCATGCCGACCGTCGTCTCCGCCTCGCCTGCTCCGTCCGCTGCCTTTTTTTTTTTTTTTTTTTCCCTCTGATGCGTCTCTTTTGTCTGCTTTGCCGCCTTCCCCTGATAGTTTGGCCCTCAAGACATCGAGCAAATGCTTGAGGTATGTTTTGCTTCCTCACTGGCATTCACGACCTTTTCAGTCTTCAGGCCTCAAACGTGTGCTGTTTACTGACTCATCCTCCCTTTGGCGGCATTTCTGGAATGTTCTTTGAAGTGAAGCCGGCGAGCATTTACGGCAGTCTTTTTCCAAATCATTGAAATTCTTTTTTTTTTTCCCCCTTCGTATTATACGCGCAACACTTTAATGACAAAGTGAAAAATATATTTTTTGTGATTAATTTATTTCCTTTTTTTTTTGCTAGTTTATTAGAAAACATTATTATTATTATTATGAGAAAATGTCTTTGAGTACGATGAATAGTGCTTTCAAAATTAAATTTTATTATTATTATTATTATTATTAAAGCCTGCAACACAGCCTGTTTTTTTGTTTTTGTCCCCCCCCGCCCCCATCCACCCACCCCCAATGGTGGGCACATTACTTGAGCTACGTGTTGAGGGCACAAATTAAGATGGACACTCAAAACACTGTTCACGTGATTTCAAAATGGCGGCCCCCAGCAAAGTTGTCGGTGGCTACATATAAATTGCTATTGTGGCCTGATGTCGCCCCCGCCCGATTTCCCGAATGACACCGAGGACACTTATGAAATGTGCAGCAGAATTGTGCGACCGATTCGTCCTCTCGTATTTGGGGGCCGCCAACTTGAAATCATGTGAGCGGTCGGTGCCTTTGAATTGGCCGCCAGAATTTGTGCCTCAGTAGTTTGCCGATGAGTTTTCAATGATCAACCACGTCACATGTTCATCTCACTTGAAGAAAACAACACACGCGCAGGAAGCTAAAACAAATTCTCGTGAAAATGTCCTTCATTTTCGATTTTTTAAAGTTAATATCATACATGAGCTTTCGGGGGTTCCTTTTAAATGTACACTATTTGTTTCCGAAGAACCATTGAGAATCGCTGTTGACCTTTTTTTTAAAAATTTGTTTGTGGGGGCAAAAATTTAAAAATCTAAAACTAACACTTAAACTAAGATAAATGATACAGAAACAAAGCATTAAAAAAATGTAATGAAATAATCCAAGTATGCTAATCATCTCCCGCCATCTTAAACTTGACAGCGGGAGGAGCGCAAGATGCTGAGGGAGCTGAAGGTGTTCCTGGACCAGCTGGAGAGAGACGTGCTGAGGGCCCAGGCGGCCGAGGGCAATCTCACAGACAAGTATCAGGTACCCGCAGTCGGCGGGCGCTCAGGAAGCTCCCCCCGCCGTCCCGTTTAGCCCGCCAGTCCCGACGGCATCGTCTTTTGCGCAGGCCTTCAAAAACTTCCGCGTGCAGTATGAGATGAAGAAGAAGCAGACAGATCCGCTGCTGCAGCCGCTCCACAAGGACGGCAAGCTGTCTGCGGACCAGGCGCTGGTCAAGCAGGCGTGGGATCGCCTGTCCATCAGGGTGCGTAGGAACATCTTCGTGTGACAGAACTTGGATGCTGAAATCCTGTTGTGTGTCTACTTTGTTTTTTTTTTTTTTGAACGGGTGTCAACCGCAGCTGCTGGACTGGCACATCCACCTGGACAAGTCCTTGCCGGGTCCTCTGGGCGCCATCGGAGCCTGGCTGCACCGAGCCGAGATGGCCCTGAGGGAGGACGTTCCCATCCAGCACGCTCACGAGGAGACGGCCAACGCTCTCCACAGGAAACTGGAGCAGCACAAGGTCAGCTTGCGATGACTTTGCGGTCCCGAGCTGACGTGAGAAGAAGGGGACTCCGCGGGCTGGATTTGCTTTTCACTCGAAAGGGCTCCGCCGCTGGTGGCGTGTGGCGCTTGACAACAGGCGTCAAAATGGCGGACACCTCCGATTGCAATATCTGTTATGGCGAATGTGACTTAAGCCTTTTCCAGCTCTGCAAGGCGAGGCAGCTTTATGAAGACAGCAATTTTTTTTGTCCTCGCAAAGAATTCAAATGAGTTTTGTCCAAGCATAATCAGTCACTCAGACGTAGGCTCTCAGTTTCAAAAAGGTTGGTGGCCGCTGATCAAGAAGTTCCAAAATTTCGCTGCTGCTTGGGTAATACGTCGCGATCATTTTTGTTTTTGGCATTTCAAATGCCAATACAAACACGCAAAGATTACACGAAGGGAAAATCAGCCAATTTTTGTCGCTTTTGACAGATTTTCTTTCTTACACGTTAGCACACTACAACAAAAGACTAAGGTAATATTTCAACAAAAGCTGCAAGAAAATAAGATTTTTTTTGTCTCTGTGACACAGTTAAATACCTCATGACAAAGTGCCGTCAAATTGTGAAATGTTCTAGCTGTAATTCATATCTTTATCGTTATTTTACTCAATATGTCTTCTTTAAATGAATCGATTATCCGATTTTTATCCAGTCATAATCGGAATCAGCATCGGCCTAAAAAAAGAAAAAAAACATCCATTTTGGTTGGGTCTGACCCCTTCCCACAATCGTGTCTATAAAAGTATTTCACAATGCGCAAAATGAATTGCACGTGAATTTTTTTTTCTCATTTTGGAGACGTGATCGTTTATGCGCCGCATCAGATTGCGCGAGCAATTGCGATATCATGCATGAGCCAACTTTTAGCCCTCGCTGTGTGCAGGAGGTGTTAAAAAACCTGGAATCGCACCGGCAACCCTTTCAGCAGATCCATCGAGACAGATCGGTCAACGGCGTCCCGGTCCCGCCAGAACAGCTCCAAGATATGGCCGAGCGGTGAGTCGGCCGACACCTGGAGTGCCGCCATGTTCTCCGACTCCCGCGAGGGGCAAATGGAGCACGTTTTCAATCTGCAGGTTCAATTTTGTGTCCACGTCATGGCACGGCCACTTGATCAAACTGGAATTCTGCGAGATGAAGTATCGGTTGATGGCCTTTCTGCTGCTGGCAGAGTCCAAACTCAAATCCTGGATCGTGAAGTACGGCAGGCGGGACTCGGTGGAGCTCCTGTTGCAGAGTTACCTCGTGAGTTGGCGCGATGGTTGTCGTTACGGAAGCGCCGTGCAAATGGCTTGATTTGGACTTTTATTTTCTAGACGTTCATTGAGGGCCACAGGTTCTTCGAGCAGTACGACATCCTCTTTTCGGCACTCAAGCAAGCGGCGGACGTCTACGTCAAGTCTGACGGCTCAAGTAAGTCTCTTCGACCGCACAGAAAGCAGTCCCGCGGTCTGATACCCGCGGTCGTGTTGTTATTTTTTGCTATCGCTTGGAAATGTAAACGATTCATCAAAAAAGAGATTTCAAGCTGTTTAATGCCACTCCAAGTTTACTGTCAAACTAAACATCAAACAAAAGAAAATTACATGTTGTGTATTTAAAACTTGACACTTAGCTTAGCCCTTAGTTTGCTAGCCTTGTGCTTATGCTAACCACATCACGGTGGCTTCTTGACACCTTGCGTGAGTCTGACTGCTTGTTTGTCTCTGCGCCTTGCCATTGACCTTCGACCTGTCCGGCGCCGACTGTCGTCCCCGAATGAGGAGACGTAGTGCAGGGAACGAATTTGGATGGATGGCAAATGACATTTTGCACACGCCCGACCTCACCAAACTTGACGTCCGCAGTTGACGAAGCGGAGGGCGTGAGCAAATTCCTCGGCGACGCCGCGGCTCAGTGGAAGAACCTGGCGCTGGAGGTGCGCAGCGTTCGCAGCATGCTGGAGGAGGTCATCTCCAACTGGGAGAAGTACGGCAGCACGGTGGCGGCTCTGCAGGCCTGGCTGGAGGACGCCGAGCACATGCTCAACCAGTCCGAGGCCGCCAAGCGCGTAAGTGTCCACGCCGCTTGGAAACAAGCGCCGTTTGTGATCGCCGAGCCAAAAGTAGTCATCGGCGGCATTTTGTTTTTATGTGTTATGCATTGGGAAAACCTCATTGCGCGCCACCAACGCAAAAATGTCACAAGTGTGGAGAATAAAATAGAGCACTCTTCCAAATTGTGAAAAATTTGGCAAACTTTTTTTTTTTTTTGGTAGTGGGACTGATGTCCACATATGTGCAGAATCCAAACTCGGCGCTGTTTCTTGATTCCAGGATTTTTTCCGCAACCTGTCCCACTGGGTCCAGCAACACATGGACATGAACGACGCCGGCAACTTCCTCATCGAGACCTGCGACGACAGCGTGTCGCGAGACCTCAAGCAGCAGCTCCTCCTCCTGAACGGCCGATGGAGGGAGCTCTTCGTCAAAGTCAAATACGTAAATGAAGTCCTTTTTCTTTTTTTTTTCTTTTTACACTTTAAAGCAGAAGTGGGGGATTTGAATCACGCGACTTGGCTCGAATCTGACTTCAAAGTGGAACTCGAGTCCCAAGATTTTATTTGTAAATTGACAGCTATTCTGACATACTCAGCCCTCTGCTGTTCACTGAAATTGACAAAGTACCTTCGGGCTCGCATTGTGAACGTTGCAGGAGGCAGTGCTGGATCAAATGTCAGCCACCTGAGATGGGTGGATTCACCGGAATTCTTCATCCACAAATGCAATATGAATCAGAACATTGTGTAGAGACTAGTGAGGGCACATAAAATAGAAAATGTTTTTCTTCCGTTGCCCTTTTAGGACATGAGGTAAGACTCTGCTTCAAATTAAGAGTGACCGTTGTTTTTTTGTTTTTTGTTTTTGTCAGTATGCGAGGGCGGACGAGGTGGACAAGTTGCGGCACGACTATCAGGACGGCATCAACACTTTGAAAATGTTCATGGACGCCACCGACGAGAAGCTGAACGCAGCCGTGCAAGTGTCTTTCCTCAACGTCCGCACATTTGCTCAGGATGTCGAGGTAGAGGGAGCGCACTGGCGCTTCTCTTCCTGAGTCTTATTTTATGAGCACTCTCCTTTCAGAAACGCCAAACTGTTGGTTTGAAAGTGTCTCTGGAGATTCGCCACAACTCCGCCCCCCCCCCCCTCCCCCTCCTGCAGGAAATTAAGCACAAAGTACCGGCCATGGAGGCGGCATGTAAAGCGGCGGGTCGCACCGCTCAGCTGCTGAGCAAAGACACGGCGCAGGACGAAGTGGCTCAGATGACGGCTGTGATGACGTCCATCAAGGAGCAGCTCGGCAAGGTGCGGCCGCGGCACTTTGGGACTCGGCTCAAGTCCTCAAAATGCCTTCTAAAGACCAGGAAAGCGATTTCTAGACTGCATTCTCAGTCCCAGGCCGAATTTTGAAGCTCATACGCGATGAATGGGCTTTTGACAGCGCACTAAACTTTACTAAGCGCAGTGTGAAAAGGTTTTCAAGAGTCCCCGTTGGCCTTGGTGGTACTATGCGGTTTGGAAATATTTTTCTTCTCCTCATAACGAGTGTGTGTCTGAATTCCTGGAACAACGGTGGCCCTCAATGGTCAAAAAGCTGCCTTTTCGGGTTCCTCCTGAAATTTCAGCCGGAATCCCCACATCCCTCACTTTTTGTTTGCCGAATGTTATTTCTGACTTGGCTTACCTGTCATGCCATCAGGTGAGAGAGCGATGTCTGCCGCTGCTGAAAGAGTCGCAGTCCCTCTTAGCTCCGCTGGAAGAGATGGAGAAGAACATCAGTGGCTTCTACCAAGCTCTGGAGAAGGCCAGCCACGTCACGAGCAGCAGCGACGCCGAGGGGCCCGTGGACTACAAACACAAGTGCCAGGTGATCCCGAAGAGCCGCTCGGTCCGTCCGTGGCAACACCGGAGGGGGGGGGGGGGCTGACGCCTGGTTTGTTGCAGGAGCTGGCGGCCGCCACGCAAAGCTGCAAGAAGTGTCTGATGGTGATTGAGCGGAATCACCAGAGCATCCTGAAGCTCACGGACCTCAGTAAAACGCTGCAGCGCATGGACATGAGCCTCCTGCAGAAAAGAGTCGCAGACCTCCAGGCCGCCTCGCAGGTAAACATCTTCTCCCGCTGCGAAGGATTAATCAATTAGTGAGTCGTCAATTAGTAAGTCGTCTTGGTCTCATGATGTCAGAATGACAATTGTAAGGTGAAGAGGACTCGTCTGACATTTTTTGCCATTCAGCTGCAATTTTCATTTGGGTTATTTTTGTTTAGTTTTTGTTAGTTTTAGGATTAGATTGGCGGCCCGGTGGGCCAGTGGTTCGGGATAGTATTAGATTTTTTTAATAAGATAAGATAAGATATTCTTTATTTGTCCCACACTGGGGAAATTTACAGCCTACAGCAGCAAGATTGTGGGTAGAAAGAAGAAAGAAGAAAAAAAACAGTGTTCGCATTACTTCCATGCAAAATTAAAAAAAATCACCATGGCAAGTATTATGCGGTAGAAAATCACCCAAAGTATTATTTTAAAAACATTTTCAAAACAACTGACCATCTCCAAATCAAATCCAAGGACTGCATCACAGTCCATAGACTTGGAATTACAATCAGTGCCGTACGTGATCGTCCTTCTAAAGTGCCTCATGGGCTTGGAAAAGTGGATTTGCGGCTTTGAATTGTTGATGAAGCCGCGCGCGTGCGCGCAGGCCATGTTTCGGGAAGCCACCGAGTGGAGGAAGCACGCCGAGGCCAACCGCAGCCTCATGAAGAGGTTTGACGAGTCCCGGCTGGAGCTGGAGAAAGTCCTCAAGATGGCGGAAAGCTGTCTGACGGAAAGGGGCCGCCCGGAGGAGCTGCTCAAGAAGCACACGGTGAGCGGTGCCCGACCTCAAATTTGAGGGAGGCCTTTAGTTTTTGCTCGCTGCTGATATTTTGAAAGAGGCGTTTGTGTTACTGGTGGTTTATTTGTCTGAAGCGGGTTTCATCAGGGCGGTGTTCATTTATCCTATTCTGATTTGGCGAGTTTTTTTTTTTGTTTGATTATTTGAGGGAGGCGTTTATATGTCTTAAGTTGATGGTTCAATCCCTCCCACAGGAAGTAGAAATACACTGACATGACCACATCCCACAATCTGAGAAGGAATTTAAAGGCCGCAAGTAAAGTTTGTGACTTTGCCAGGAGTTCTTCGGCCAGCTGGACCAGCGCGTCCTGAACACGTTCCTCAAGGCTTGCGACGAGCTCACCGACATTTTGCCCGACCCGGAGCAACAGTCGCTGCAGGAAACCGTGCGGGCGCTGCACAAACACTGGAAGGTGACTTCTGCAAATCCAACGGAAACGCACCGGCGAGATTTCTCTCTTGCCCGCCGACCGTTTGCCTCGCTTGTTTTTTTGTTCGCAGGACGTCCAAACCGACGCTCCCTTCCACCTCCTCCGCCTCAAAGTGGAGGCCGAAGCGAGCAAGCTGGCGACGCTGCTGCAGGAGTGTCGGGCCGAGGTGAGCCGGGAGAACCGACACCTGGCCAGCACGGGCAGCGAGAGGCTCGTCAAGGAGCACCGGGTGAGCGACCCCTCCGCGAAAGAACTATCGCCTCCTCGGGCGAGCGAGCTCACGGCGGCCATTTTGTCCCCCCCCCTCCCGTCAGTCCTTCTTCAGAGAAAAGGGTCCTTGGTCCCTTTGTGAGAAGAGGCTCCAACTGATGGAGGAACTCTGTCAGAAGCTCCCCGAGGGCGACTCTGCCCACCAAACTCTTGACAAGTCCAGGAAGGACTACGCTGAGGTCAGCGAGGAGATCGAAAACACCCATCAGACGCTAATGCAGCATCCGGACAAATGGAAGGACTACGACGAAAGGTATACTCGCCGACAATTCGATTGCGGCGCAAGCAACCATTTTACAACTTCAGTGTTCACAGAAAAGGTTTGGCGTTTTGGCCTTTTAGGGGGTTTTGAACAATTTCTGAACAGAAAAAAAATTCAGAACCGGTGTTTGAAAGATTTGTTTTGCAGTCAGTTTTATTTAAAAAAAACAAAAACAAAAAACTGTTTTTTCAATTGATGTTTGTGAAACGAAGATTGTTATTTATTTGCTACTGATTAATGCTAGCAGCTACTTCTGATGCCCTAAAATAGTTCTGGGTCGGTCCGTAGCATGAAAGAAAAAATGTCAATCGTTGCTTTCCAAAGTAAAAGAAGCATTTTTTTTTTCAAATGTGTCATTTTTGGTGAAAAACAAAAGCTGATCAGTCAGAATATTGACTGTTAAGATGCCGAACCCAGAGCTGGAAAAAACGATGAATCGATTAATTTGGAGGCCTCTAATTGTCATGTTGAGCTGAACGTTTGCGTCTTGAAACAGATACGCCGAGCTTTCCTGCTGGTTGATCTCGAAAGAGAGCCAACTGCGACTCCTGAGGAACCGGGCGGGCGATCCCAGGAAATACGGTCAGGTCAAGGCCACCATCACGGTACGTTTGCGCCGCGCCGCCCTCGCAAGCGAGCCGTTTAGCGTCGTTACCCTTGCGCCACGTTTGTCTCGCTGCGCGCTGCGGCAGGAGCTGAGGCACGACGCCGAGCTGCAGGAAGGCAACCTTTGCCGGCTGAAAGGCCGGATGGCCGTCCTGATGGAGATCTGCGCCGACAGCGACGCCCAGAGGCAAGGAAGCGCCCTCGGCAAGCTCTCGGCTGATTTCAAAGGTCTTCTCTTGTCTCTCGTCGAGGTCAGTAACCGCCCTGCATCTTATCATTTGTTGTTTCGAACGTGCTCCGGGCTAACTGTCCTTCAGATTTGCTCTGACTATTCGGTGAAGACTTAATGAATATTCAACGAATAAAAGACATCTGTGGAACGCGGAAAGTGTTTTAGATCTTACATTGCATGAAAAAAAAATTGTAAGGTCAGGTGAGTCATAAGGTCAAAAGGTCAAGTTACCACAATATGCACCAATCTCTTCACCGATTGCAGATTTGGATTCCTTGTTCTATTCCCTTCCCAACCATTCCTGTTTGGGCATGATTGACCCAGTGTTAGTTCAGAAAAGTTGACATGCTTGATTTGCTCTCGCGGCCTACACAAACTGATCTGGCGGGCCCGATCTGGCCCCCGGGCCTTGAGTTTGACACCTATGCAATAGTACCTGAGATTGTAGCGTTCGAAGAAAGGCGGCCAAGGCCCCCCCCCCCCACAAATGAATTAAAATTCGGGGGAGGCATAGCTCCGATTGACCTCGATTTTGAGATTGAGTGTTGCATTCTCGACAAATACAGCAAGTTTCAGTACAATCCAGAGTTTTCAGTTCTTTTGGAATCACAGCCCAAGCGCTCCCGGGGTGTGTTTTAGGCAGAGAAGATGGTCCTGGCTGTGGGTGACTGCGTTCAATTTAGGGAGGAAGTGCAGACGACTTTGGACGATCTTCTCCGAGCGCAGAAAGAAGCTCAGTCTGATGTCTCCCGAATCCTGGATTGTCCCACTGTGAGGGAAGCGCAGCAACTCTTGCTGGTGCACCAGGTGCTGTGCTATTAAAAAAAAAAAATCCTCCGCCCCCATGATGGAAGTCCTAATGGGTCTAAATTGTCTTCTCCGTAGCAAGTTGTGAAACGGCTGAAGCTGAAGAGGAAGGATGTCCAACAGCTGATCAGTCGGGGGCAGCAGCTGCAGGCCGAGGAAGGCCTGGGGGACACTTTGCAGCAGGACCTGCACAGCCTGGAGAACACGCTGGGCAAAATGGAGCAAAGCATGGACTCGCAAGAGCAAAGCCTGGAGGTGAGCCACCACTCCTGGGAAAGGCGCCGTTGTCGCTGTTGGCGGTGACCTTTTGTGATCCTCAGGTCACGCTGGCGGCCTGGCAAGAGTTTGACAGCCAGCAGGAGGCGGTGCGCCAGTTTGTGAGCAAGGCCCGATGCGCGACGGAGCGAGAGCTGAACTTCAGCAGTCCGGAGAGCCTGGCAGTGGAACTGGACCAGGCCAGAGTCAGTCGAACTTATCTCCTCGGTTAACTCCAGAATCCGGTCATTTTTCAAAATAAAATATCTTTCAGATGCCGAAATGAATAAAACGGAAGTATTATAAGTTTTTTTCTTTCTGTGTACCCGGTACCAAATGACCCACGGACCGGTACCGGTCTGCGGCCTGGCGGTTGCTGATTTAGCACATGCACGGCGGTGCAAAGTCGCCATTGCGTGCAAACCATGAATCCGGCAGCGATTTTGCATATACACTGACCTGTTGTGCCGAGGGTACGAATATCTCTCGGCCCAAGGACGCTTGGAAATAAAAAGGAGCATTTCCCGTTTGTGTGCAACAGGTGCTCCTGAAGCAATGTGAAGCCGAGGCCTCGCATATGAACATTTTGCTGAAGAGAGCCACGGAAATCCAGCTGGGCCCAAAGAACAAGCCGCTGCTCCTTGAGCAGGCTCGCTCCCTCAGCGATCAAGTGGACAAAGTGGAGGCTGGCCTCAAAAAAGAGTACGCTTCTTTCAAAACTGACTTTTTTGTTTTTTTTTTCAAAGCTCTTGTATAATGTCTACTTCTTGTGCTGTAGTGTGAAAACCGCAGAGGAGATGAAGATCAAGTGGGATGGCTTCGCAGCCGAGTTTGAAGCTTTTTCCTCGTGGATATCTGACAAGGAAAAGCAACTGGACGCCTTGAAGGGTTCCACTTTGGCACTAGAGCAACAGATCGAGACAGTGAAGGTGAGGATAAAGAAGATATGCCTGTCAGTGTATTTATCTCGTCTGTCTTTGAGTTTCTGATTGTTTTTGTTCATCAGTTGCTTCACCGTCACATGGACGCTCACTTTTCAGCCCGTGCCTTAGGCGTTTCGCATTTTGTGTTAGCGTTACGCTAGCTGAGGCTATATGGTTGTTTCAAATTGCACAATGGAAAAGTGTGATCCTAAACATCGGCAAGAAGAGCCAACAAACAGCCTGAAGCCCTCGTTTCACCCTGCGCTACCTACCGTGTTTCCAGGTTGTGGAGACGGAGCTCCAGGAGCGTGCTCGGGTTCTCTCCGGACTGGAGGCCGACTCCCAGGATCTGGCACAGTTCGTTTCGTCGGGCGAGGCGGCCCGCATCAAGGCCCGCTTGACCCAAATCGGACGCTACTGGGACGAGCTGAAGGAGAGCGTGCAGCAGCTCGACGGGCAGCTGCGGGAAAGCTTCTCACACCAGCAGAAGTTCTCGCAGAGCTTCCAAGAGGTGCCGTGAAAGAAATTATTCAGCGCGGTGTTTTGTTTGGACGGAAAACATCACGGTGGACTTGCGGTTTACATATCTGCCTCGTAGCTCTCGGAATCTCGGTTTTCTCTCCACACTTTGGCTTCCTTCATGTTAGGTTCAAGGAAGATTCGAGGGGTTTTTCTGTTTTGTTTTGTTTTTTTAGGCGCAAGCATCACTCTGTGAGCTACAGTCAAAGCTGGAGGAGCCAATCAAGATGTGCGGTTCCTCATCAGATACCTACAGGGCCCTTCAAAACCACTTGGTGCTTGATTCTTTACCCGTTGGGAGACAATTAAAAGTTCACGGTCCGCATATCAGGGATGGGCAACCGAAATGCAAATCTTTATGGGGGGGGGGGCACAGAGGACTGCACACTTCCTAACAAGATCTGTGACAAAGTTTTAAATCGCAATTTTAATAGAAGCCATCAAAAAATAACAATTACTGTGATCTCATTTTGTTCATGTTTTCACCAATTTTTCATGGCTGATGCAAACTAGGCCAATGGCTTTGTTTTTAAATCTGGCGAGCATATAATCTGTTTCTCATTGTACCCGAAAGACCCTTTTCTAGAACTGATTCAGTGCTAATTTCTTGCCAGGACCCCTAACTCTTGTTTTCTGCAGTTTTCTTGAGCAATGTTTGCCATCTAGTGGTAAGCGCTTTTATTACAATTTTATTTTCAAAAATGAGTCCCGTCCCCAAGCCAAGTTGCCCATCCCTGCTCAAGATGGACCGAAGCTCTCAACATGGTCCCAACCGCCGGTCTCATCTCGTGTGTCTGTCTCCCAGGACGTCTCTCAGCAACTGGAGAGGCTGAAGGGAGCGTCGCTCTCCCTGTCAGCTGGCGCCCGGCGACTCAGCCACAGGGAGAAAGCGGAGGCGACTGTGAAGGCGTTAAGCACCAGCTTGGAACAAAGCACTCGGGAAGCCAAGATCAAGCAGAGCACTCTGGAGACCCTGCTCACGGCTTGGCAAAGGTGAAAAAGAACCTTACGCGTTTCATGCAGAGGCACCTGGACTTCATCATGATTGTTTTTTTTTTTTTTTCCCCCATTGCTTTTGTATTTGAAATTGTGACATGTGTCGCCTCTTCAATGAAGTGATTGCAAAAAAATTGAGCAACTAAGCTTGTATAATATAAAAATGATATGGCCACTTGAACCTGAGCACAATGCTCGAAAATGTTCGAAAATGCAGTGATGCTTATCAAAGAATTGTATTTATTTTTTTTCTTGGAAAAAAAAATAGCTGAAACTTTTGATGGGCTGCAGGTTTGAGAAACAACGTTGCAACTTCATTTCCTGTCTGGAGAGGAGCGAGTGCGCGCTGAAATCTGAGTGCCGCTGCCTGTCGGCCGACAAGGCCAAGCTCTGCGGCGAGCTGCGGGACATGCAGGTGCATTCCACGTGTTTCCGTCTAACCTGAAACAAAGAAACAGATGACTTCTCTGTTTTGTCATCTAAAATAATTTTCAGGCCTTGCAGTCGGAGGTCCAGGCGCTGGGGCCCTCTCACGCCGAGCTGCTTTCTCTCGGGACGTCACTTTATCACAACGCGTCGGATGAAAGGGCGAGCCGACTGAGGGAAGAGCTTGACGTCTTGCAGACGAGACTGCGTGCCCAAAATGAAGCTCTTCCTCAAAGGTTTTTAGACATTCTTCATTTCAGAAAACCACTTTGAAGCTTTCGTCCGGATCCCCAAAGCTTCCGCCACATCTCGTCCTTTCTGTCGTCCTCGCGCTGGCTCACTTGTTAATTTCGGATTGCCACTCCCCACTGGAGTTCACTGTCAAACCAAACATAAAACTAAGAAAATGACACCTTTATTTAAAATCACTACATAGCTTAGCCTTACGGGTTGCTAGCTTAATGCTAACGCGCGTCTACGTTGTGGCGCTACAGTCTCTTGAGCAACAGTTTGAACACTGGCTTTGTCCTTTGCGAAGAATCAGGGGCAGCGTTCAACTATTTTGTAGTGGGGGAGTCAGAGGGCCAGACACAGAGTTAAGGACGACTTATTTACAAATCACGAGGAATCTTCCATCCATCCATTATCCGAACCGCTAATAATTATCGCAACGAAGGAAATGTGTTTGTTTGTTTTTGTCCTCCAGAATTGAGGAGCTCCAGAAGCATCTGGCCCTCATGGAACAGTTTGATCGCGACCTTCAGAAATTCTCCCAGTGGAGCGAGTCCATGCTTTCGAGTCTACACGCAGCTTCCCAAATCAGCATCAGTGACCTTCCCGCGGCCAACACCAGAGTGAACGTAAGTGACGCGGAACACGTCAAACGCAGCCAATTCGAAACCTTTTGGGATTCAATTAGTCGCGAATGGGGGCAGGGCTGTCATGATTTTTGTTGTTGTTGTTTTTTTTTTTTTTTACCCAAACACATTCAATCAAATTCAGCCCTGTGATCTATTTTTGATGCGAGCCTGAAATAGCAATTTGGAAAAACATTTTTTCCTATTTTTGATGTGAGAAGTTGAAATATTGAAAAAGCAAACATTTTTTTTCACCCTCTTTGTTTTTTTGTTTGTTTTTTTTTGTTAAAAACCATCCCAAAATAATCTGTATCTTTCTTATTTTTTGTTATTTTATTGGAAACGAAAGATGAATGAGGCACAGATTTTTTTCCCCAAACTTTCCTTGGCAGGAGACCCAGACGGCCTTACGGAAGCAAGCTAGTGCAAAACAGAAGTTAGATAATCAGGCGGAGAGTCTCTGTCAATCCTGCGATCCCGGTGATGCGCAGCTCCTCCGTAGCCGAGTGGACGGCTGCGTCCAGCCCTACCTCGAGGCCCGGCACATCGTCCAACTACAGCTGGAATGCCTCGAAAAGCTCGGGAACTTCCGGCAGATGCACAGCGCGGCCGTGGCGGTTTTGCAAGGCCTGCGGCAAACCGTGGAGAGCGGCGGGAGCTGGGACCGCAGCCGAGTGGAGGAGCTGCAGCAGGAGGTCTCCGCCGCGGTGCCGGACGTGTGTCGGCTGGAAACGCTGGCCGTCGACCTGGACAGCGGCCTCTGCAAAAGCCACCTGCACATGGGCGGCGAGGAAGGCTCTCGAAAGTCGTGCCGCACGCTCGCCGATTCGCTCAGCGCCGAGCTGGATGCGGTGAGGAACTTGCTGGGGACCAAGCAGAGCGAAGCCGAGGCCTTGGGGGCTCTGTGGACTTCCTTTCAACAGCGGAAAGAGCAGCTGCTCAAATCTGTGGAGGACATTGAAGAAAAAGTCGACCATCAGAGCTTGAAAGAGCCCAGCCTTCTGGCTCTCCAGCAAAGGTAACGACATGCTCAGAGCATTTTTTTCCCCAGATCTTACAGCTGCCATATCCTCTATGTCCGTCTCAAAGACAGTTGGCGGGGGGAACGACAAAAGGTTTTGCTGGTCGATAAACGTGTCTAAGGTTTTCTTGCCAGATTATAATTTGATGTCCCTTGAAATTGATTTGTCGACAGAGGCTTGGGTGGGGTGCGGGGACACTGTAGATGCACCCAAATTCCCCCCCTTCTACCCCACAAGGTGGACGCATGGCATGTATTTTTTGATCCTCTGCAAAGAATGACTATATTAGTGCCGTACTGAGAAGCTGAGAGCGAGCAGATGTATTGTATTGTATGCTACTGCTCCCAGGTGGGCCCCTCAAAACTCTCCCAAATGGCCAAAGTAAGGATATCCCTGACTTTGAGCGACACTGCATTCCTGTTTGTGTCAGGTTGCGCTTCTTCAATCAGTTGGAGGACGAGCTGCAGTCCCACCAGCACGAGGAGCAATGGCTGAGGGACAAGGCGGACCAGCTAGCCCAGCGAGACGCAGAGCTCGGCGGGCAGGCGCTGAAGGAAATCGGCCTACTGCAGGCCACGTGGGAGGACACCAAGAGGCTCATTACGGAGAGGTACTGCGGGAATGTATTTCCATGTCTGCATTAAGACACTCGTGGGAACATCATGCACGCATGATAGCAGAAACAACAAAACGTTGATGTGGTTTTAGTTGTAAGAGTGGATGCAGATGCTCATTTTCGGAGTGTCGCAACTTTTCACAAAAAGGGATGGACAATGGGAGCATTGCGAAATTGCCCTTGAATTAAATTTCAAATGGAATCAAGATTCTTAAAATGTGCTTTGCAGTGGTGCGACATCCTCTGAAGCAAATATTGGACGCAAACACATGTCTACAGACAATATACTCACAGTCATACATTCTTGATCCTCTGCAACGAATGATTAATATTAGTGCTGTACTGATGAGCTGAGAGAAGTTAAGACATTTCAATGACCAGATAATCGGCCTTAATCTGTTTTTTTTGCTTTATTGCCCCCAGGTGGCCAAGAAAGGGAAAATGGTCATTCAGTTGATTCAGAATGACAAAAAATGTGTTTCTTTATTGACAGACAGGAACAGTGCAATGTTCTTGCCGAGCTCACGAGAGAATATCAAATGCTCAAATCCGCCATCAGCAGCGTTATGGAGAGCGCAGAACCTCTGTATGATGTCAGCTCTGTTCTGAAGGACCATGAGGAAACCAAGCGATGCCTAAGCAAGGTCAGAACAAAAGTCCAGCCAGTCGCTCTCAACTTACTGCCAATCAACAGATCACATCATAGCCAACTCCCGTTCCTCCGTCCCCAGCATGAAGCGGTGAAGACGGCGATGGCTGACAAGCAACAGCAACTGGACCGGTTTTCCAGCAAAGGAAAACAGTTGGCCATTGAACTGAAGAAGGTGCCAGAGTGCGACTTGCAAATGGTCCGAAAGGAGACGGAGACGCTGGTGGACCAATGGCTGGATGTACGTAAATGAAGTCCGTCGTCGGTGCGCTGCGGCAACTAAGCCGATCAGTGATTGCAAATGATCCAATTTCACCAACTGTACTTGTTGCCGAATTACTCCGACAACGGGTTTGGCAATCCTTAAATCGTGAGTTCATTAAGATGCGAGACAGGTGAGCCGCTGGAGGGAAACGCCCGCCGCTCCAGCTGGAACTAATAAACAGAACATGACAGAACCTTATAATCCGGTGCACCGTATAGTCCAGAAAATACGGTAATTGACCCTAAAAGTATATTCTCTTCCCGATATATTTGTTCATCTATCTATGTCAGCGATGTATAGTGATAGGCAGAACAAACAAATGCTCTTAAGTGACTAACGAAGTTCTTGGAAAGCAGGTGTCGGAGAGGGTGGACGATAACCTCCAGCGCCTGAAGCAAAGTTTGCTGCTGTGGGAGGATGTGCGGCAAATTGCGGACGACGTCGATAGCTGGGCCAACAGCTGCCTAACGGAACTGAACGAGAGTCTGAACAATCTCAATGACAGTCACAAGTTGGCGGCGAGACTCGCTGTGCTTCAGGTAAGATTTTTCCATGCAATCGTATCTGACTTTTCAATTAAAGTGATGAGGCGTAATAATAACAACGAAAATAACGACTGTAATGCCCTCGCACCTTGGCAAGGAGAGCCATCATCACGATGTACTTTTAGACGGGCCAAATTGTACGCACGCACAAAGGAGCTGCTGTAGGCTCGAACTCCCACCTAGATGCCCACATGCACTTACCGAGTAAAAGTCGTAACTGGTTTTGAAACTGCTTGTGACACGTTTTTTTTGGCCCATCGACTGGACTTTTTGTAGATTGGATGCAATTATCCTCCCCTGCGAATCACAATTCTGTTTGACATCCACAGGAACAAATGGCCGAGAAGGAGCTGAGACTTGAAAAGCTGCAGAGCAAAATGGCAGAGCTGAAGAGGAGCAGTCAAAGTCAGGAAACTCCTCCAAAACTGCAAGTAGGTAGAAAACCTTCCCCATCGGTGCTCTTTTTTTTTTTTTTTTTTTTTTGCGCCATCGACCGGTTTCACAGAAAAGGAACGGTAAAAAAACAAAAACAAACACGCAGCTCTTGAAGATGACATGAACACTCATTCTACTTTGTTTGGGCGAGAGCGTTAAAACCTTTCTTCCAACCGCTGCAGTTGCTGGAAAACGACCTGAGGAAGAAGATGGACTCCGTTCAGAAGCTGCACGGGCAGGCGCGGGGAAACCTGCAGGACTTCAGCGCCCAGAAGAAACTGCT
The DNA here is from genome assembly GCA_901007745.1 of Hippocampus kuda. Classification (NCBI taxonomy): domain Eukaryota; kingdom Metazoa; phylum Chordata; class Actinopteri; order Syngnathiformes; family Syngnathidae; genus Hippocampus; species Hippocampus kuda. The sequence goes on along the minus strand of CAAKHF010001619.1, from coordinate 130,025 downwards.
GGAAGATTACATTGCGCAGATGTCGGCTTGGCTTAAGAGCATGGAGGACTCCCTGGTGTCCTCTCCCGCTGGTTCCGACCCCGAGGACATCTGCCGAGTCAAGGTGGGGCTCCGTCGTGTCTCTTCTGGCAGGCTGCGCCTTTTTTGACGCTGTCCCATTTTGCCTTTGTCCATTTTATTGGGGTTGCCAGGAACTTCAGAAAGAGCTGCAAAACCAGCAGGGAAGTATCGACGCCACCAGAGAAAGCCTGAACAACCTGTGTCGCAAATATCCCTCGGAGGAGCTTTCCAGTTTGGGGTCCGCGCTTAGCGAGCTCATCAAGACGTACGAGTCCGTCAACCAAGTCTCAGCCAGGACTTTGGCGTCACGGCAGAACTGTCTCCAACAGCAGTTCAATGGTAAGAAACGTCATCGCAAAGTAAACCGCGATGGAGCGTCGGCTCCCCCCCTAGGAATTTTTGTGTAAGTGTATGTGGGTACCATAACATTCATCGGCATTGCCTTCTGAGAGAGAAAAAGCGACTTGTGTTACTCTCACTTTACGCTCTGACGGTGTAGCCGCCGTTAGCCTCCAGCTAGCTCCTGGCCAGCTATCCCCGCGCAGCCGATGCGTTTCCGATGAATTAATTAATCGGTATTGATGAGGAGGAGGCGAACAGAGACGTGCTGCCACGCGCGTAGCAAACACAACAGCATGAAAAGACACTGATCAGAGAGTCAACTGCGTGATGACACACAAGGGAAGGTGCTGGGCGGGGTTGAGAAGATGCGCAGCCAATCAACTCATGCCGATAAATCCACTCGTGCTGTCATTGGTTGACGCCGGGAACCAATCATGCCTCCAGCCAAGTACAAAACCTCCGAGTCATTCTGCATTTTTACTGTATTCAGAAAAAAACTCATGTAGTGAAGCCGTGTAGTGAAGCGCGGTATAGCGAGGGATCACTGTACTTCACCCGCAGTTGCGAGGTGATCCCTAGAACGAAATCTTTTTATTTGACCCGCAGATCTAGTTGAGGAATTCCATCACTGGCTTGTGGAGCAGAGGGAGATTGTCAAAGAATGCTGCGACCGTTCTGGAGACACTCACATCGTTGAACGCAAATTACAGAAACTGAAGGTATGTGAACCCCCGTTTAGTCTAAATTCTGACGTGCCTGTTAGCGATGTGGCGTGGGGAACACTGATTAGAAAGCTTTTGGATGGAAAGTTTTGGTTTTTGTTTTTTTCAGGGTGCCACGGAGCGCATGGATGAAGGCACGGTGCATCTGACGCAGGTCTGCGAGGAAGGAGAGAAGCTGCTGCTCCATCTCCCCAAAGCCAACGCCGGCCAGGTCCAGCAGCACCTGTCCTCCATCCAGCAGGACTGGGACAGCTTTGTGGAGCAGTGCAGACAGAACCAACAGATCCTGGAGGACAGCGCATCCCTCATGAAAGGGTAAGAGTAGCGCAACTTGATACGAAGTCCGTCTGAAACTTTGCCCCTGCTGTGGAAAACAATACAGTGGCGCCTCAACTTGGAGACGCCCCAAAATCCAATTTCGTAAACCTTTTCGACTTGCACGTTGTCAATTTCCACCTGGAGTTCCACACTGTCATTTGACGATTTCCAAATATCATGAATTTAACTTTGAACATAAGCAAAACTGTCTGATTGATGTGATGTGTACCCAATGTTTTAATTCATGCATTTGAATGATGACCACCTCTAAAAGCTACTGCAAATTCTTCCTAGGACATAAAATTGTTTAGTCGTCTGCAAAAAAATAACAATTTAAAAAAAAAAACTGAAACTTTACAGATGCGGTATCCCTTATGTGTGAAATAAACAATTTGGGTCCCAACACTGACCCCTGTAGAACACCACAAGTAATGTTTACCCCGCTAAAGATAAGATGAGATAAGATAATGGGGAAATTTACAGCCTTCAGCAGCATCATAACTCTTCATCTTTGAATAAAATTTCATGAGCGATTGTATAAACGTTTTTTTTTTTAAGTCAGCGAAAATTCCCACAGCGTATTTTATGTTTTCTATTCACCAAACACTGAGTTTCAATTCTTTGAGCGTTCATTGTGACAATGTAAACATTTATCAGTAGCGAAAACCCAGAAAAGTTTCCATTAAAAAAAATCAACCATTTCTTTTTCAGGTTTGAGGGTCGCCTGAAGAAGCTCAAGTGGTGGTTGGAGCACATGGAGAAGAGGATGACTTCAGATCTGCTTGAAGCCAATCAACGCGGGCCGGAAAAGGCTTTGCTCGAACAGGTGGAGGAATATCAGCAGGAAGTGCTCAAAGAAAGGTGCCCATCTGCCCATGTTTTTGTTGGACAACGGAACAAGTTCAGAGACTTGGTTGCTGTATTGAAGTCAGTTTGTCAGCCATCTTTACTTGAGTGTCTATTTTCCGGCCAATTTTTTTACTTCTACTCCCTACATTTGAAAACAAATACCTGTACCACTTGCTATTTTGTATCCTTGTTGTTTTTTGTTTTCAACTTCCTTGACGGTGACATGTCTTACACATAAAACCCAGAAATCTACAAATGGACAACATGGAGTCGAGGAAGTCAACCTGGGACTGCTTTTTTGTTTTGTTTTGTTTTTCCATTCAGAGATTCTTTTGAGCGCTTGTGTCAGGAGGCGCAGGCCCTGAACGAAGGCGGGCGAGGCGACGGCGGCGAGACGCGCGTGTCGGCTCAGCTGCAGTCGCAGCATCAGGCCTTGCTGCGACGCGGGCGCGAGAGGCTGCGAAGCTGCCAGCTGACTTTGCAGGAGCAGCAAGCCTTCGAGGAGACGCTGCAGGCCACCTGGACCTGGCTGCACGGAGTCCAGGAGCGTCTGGCCTCTCTCAACAGCACCGTCGGCAACAAGGAGACCCTGGAGAAAAGGCTTGTTCTTGTACAGGTCAGACCAATGAGAAAAATGGCGAACGGGGTTTTTCAAGTTTGTCGATCGGCTGATATTTTTGCTTCGGCTCGCGAGCTCGAACATGCTGTATGTACGCAGGCGACTCACCTCACTTCACAAAAAGAGCTGCATGCATTTTTTGGGTGTACCTGAATACATGACAACATAAGACAAACAAAATAAAATTCAAACAACCCGCCTAAAAAAATAAATGTAAAAAAGCCAATTTTTCTCTCTCTCTTTTAAAGTTAAACAAATGCAAAACTATCATCAAGCTATCTGATTTTTAAAACATGTTTTTTATTAATTTTATTCTATCAAGTATTTGAATCGGCCTTAAAAAAAATTCATATCCATCGGGCCTTAGTGTTGTTGCTCTTCAAGCAACACATATTTGATCAGAAGCTGGGCTCACACACAACCCACGTAGAGACAAAATATATAGGCATCTATTCCTTATCCTCTGCGCAGATCTCATATTCCCTTTTACTGCCGTACTGAGAAGCCAAGAGAAGAGCTGAGTCTCCACTACAATATATAGATGTTTGTCTGTTTGTCACGCAATGAAAACTCTCCTCACTTCCGCTTGACAGCCCAGGCTAAACTTGGCTCCTCCCTGACACACAAAGCTTGTCTCTCATTCAAGTGCCACTTCAACATATTACTTTGTTGAGAGCAACTCTGACTTAGTCGAGGGCTTTTGGTGCTATTTTGTAGCATCTTCAAGTTCCAGAAAAAACACCTAAAAAAACACAACTATTCTCAGCAAGTTAAGTGAGGAGAGGTTCGTTGAGTCCACCAACGGCGAGATGTGTTAGTATTCATACGCTGGCCTCGTTGTTCGACTAGGATATCCTGCTGATGAAGGGTGAAGGCGAGGTGAAGCTCAACATGACGGTGGGAAAAGGGGAACAAGTCCTCAAGCACAACCGGATGGAAGGCCAGGAGGCCATTTGCTCGCAGCTTCAGAGTCTGAAGGACGCCTGGGCCAATATGTTGATCACTTGCATGAGCTGCCACAGGTGAGGCATGTGACGTTCGGCACAAATGTCAGAATGATGGCTGATAGCAACGGCGCTACTTGCATTGCAACATCAGAATATTCTTGCGGGCAGCTATTTTGTTACATTCGCAAAAGTCGTCCCATTGAAATGAATGGAAAGGTTTTCCAGATTCAACATATCCAACCCGTGCCAACATCGGCAAAATTCCGCACAATTCATGCCGGCGTTTTGAGATCGAGACCAACCAATTCACATGTTGACCATTCAACGAAACGCCGTTCGTCTGCATTCACGCACCATTTCGGGGGAGACCGCGCTCACGAGTCACCGCCAAATTCCTGCTCACAGTCGACTGGAGTGGACGGTGGCCCAGTGGAGCAGCTTCCAGGAGAACAAGAACCACCTGCAGCAGTGGATGGAGTCGGCGGAGCAGGAGCTGGGCGTGACTCTCCCCCAGCAGCCCGGCCTCAAAGAGAAGGTCGCTCTCCTGGAGCGCCTCAGGGCTATCCAGGCGGACGTGGACGCCCACGCCGCAGCCTTGTCGCGTCTTACGGACAAGGCCGTGGAGCTGTACGAAAAGTCCGCCGACCAGACCTTTGGACCGGAGTCGCGGGCGGAGCTCAACGCGCAATTTGCGGATATCTCAGCCGTGGTCAAGGTAAGGCGAGCTCGCGTAAACACGCTGACAAAAGGTCTGGGGTTGCAGTCGGTTTTGGAGCGGAATTCTGGATGCAAAATGCAATGGAACGAGGAGGAAACATTCACGACAGGTGTTTTGATCCATGAAAATTTCCTTTGACGTCCACTTCCTTGCCTTTCTGTGACTCTTACAGTCGCTCTATTTTAGCTACAGCTCAGTGGCCACCTCACCCAAAAATGTTTTTGCGAGTAGTCTAAATGTGGGATTCGGATTTTAACGATAAGTATTGTTTCTCAAAGGGTAAAATCCAGTGCATGCAAAGCGTCGTGTCTGAGCATGAGCAGTACCTGGACGCCGTCAGAGACTTCAACGACTGGCTCGTCTTAGCCAAGGAGGAACTCCAGCGCTGGTCTGACCTGTCGGGAGACTCGGCCTCCATTAAAAGAAAGCTGGCCAAGGTCCAGGTGAGCGTCAGTCACGTCCGTTTAGTTAGTGACTGAACTCCCCTGTTACGTTTCGAGTTTCCCCTCCGACCCCTCAAAGGCCAACATGTGCATGTTTCCGTGGGAACCTGTGCATATGTAGCGGCAACACGAGATAGTTCTCGGGGCTCATCAGGGACTGTTTTTTGTTTGTTTCACAGGAGTTGCTGGACTCCAAGCAGCGAGGCCGAGAGAGGCTCAACCGGGCGCAGAGGTGCGGGGCAGCAGCAAGAGATCACACCGGCTCGGGAGGGTACGAGGCCATCGAGCGCGAGGAGGGAGCCCTGCTGTCGAGCTGGGAACAGTGGGAACGCGCGGCGCTTCAGACCCGAGCCAGTCTGGAGACGGCCCTCTCTCAGATGACCACCTCCGAGCAGGAGTTCAGTAGTCTGTCGGGGCAGCTGGAGCAGGACATGCAGGACTTGGGGCGTCACCTTCACGACTGGCGTCTCCGACTGGGGCAGGCCGAGGGCAAAACTGATGGAGAGGACGCTGTGAAAAGCTGGCAGATTGCAAAGGTGGGTTTGGTATCTGGCGCGTAGAACTACGGAGGCGTGGAACTGCCGATGCGGAGTAAAAAATATTTTAGCCCGTCGACTTGCAAGCTTGTTCAAACGTATGTTTCGCTTGCACACGCTGGCAGTTCCGCACTTTGTACATAAGAGCCACAGAAAAATAAAACCCTTGTTATTCCCCAGGACACATTGGAGGAGCTCGTCAAAGCCGAGCCCATGTGCGATAGCCTGAAGACGCAGCTCAATGATCTGTGCCGCTTCTCCAGAGACGTGGCCGCCCAGTCTGACAGAGTTTCTGCCCTCATTAAGGAATACAACAGGTAAGAAGTCATGCGGAATTGCCTTGCAAAGGGCGGACATTTTCCAGCAAATGTCCATTGTTTCCATTTAAAAAAAAATGCATGATAGGTCCCCCCCACCCCTCAACAAAATTGCCACCATACAGCAAATACTCCGCAAAAAGTGAACCACGATATAACAAGTGATGACTTCACCTCTCACCTAAAGTCAGTTCTAATGAGGTCAAGCACGATTTAAAATGCATGGATGGATGATTTGCTATTTTTTTTTTTTTTTGGCGGGTTTGCGCCTAGTTTGAGTCTCCGAGCTGCCAGGGAGTGCCAGAGCAAAGAGAAGTTGCAGGAACAGGGATTCCGCTCGGCCTACAGGGAGTTCCAGCAGTGGTTGGTCAACACCAAGATCAACACGGCCAAATGCTTCGACGCACCCCAAAATCTCTCTGAGGCCTCGACGAGCTTGCAAAAAATTCAGGTAACTGGTCATTGGGTATTCTGACAAGGAACAGCTGTACTACAATTGCTAAATTTCAAGCTAACTTTGGAATCAAACAATGGAAATTGACATTGTAGCAAATGCCCAATATCTGTAACTTTTCATCCGTAGTGTAGGTGCACAAGTTGTTTTTTTCTACTCATGGTCGCTTCCTCCTCAGGAGTTTCTAAGCGACAGAGAGCTGGGTCAGTCCAAACTCAACGGCGTGGTGGTCACGGGTGAGCTTCTCTCCATGATCGCGGCCAAAGACAAAGTGGAGTCGGTTCGGACGAAGACCAATCATGCTCTTGAGGACTGGAAGAACATCATGTCCAATCTTCACACCAGAGAGCTCAATCTACAAGTGAGCAAGAATCAGGTTAGCATGGTTTTCAAAAGAATCAAGGTGACCGAAGAGTTGTTGTTTTTGGTTTCAGAACCTCGTATCGCAGATGAAGGACTTTGAGGCCAGTGCTGAGCCCCTCCAGGAGTGCCTGAATGCCACCGAGATGGCCGTGCAGGAGAGCAGCGCGCGGCTTCACGATCTACCGGCCAAGAAGACGGAGCTCCACAAACTACAGGTAGGAACGCTGGAAAATTGCTCAGCTCATCTTCACCCACCATGTACACATCACGTCAGCATTCCATCCAGATAATATTTGAAGCTCACGTTGGAACGAACGTTAGAACCTAACGTTGGAGCTAAAATAAGAAGTTAATGTTGAAGCTAACTTTGGAAGCTACATTAACATTGCAAGGTAATGTTCTTCCTTAGGTCTGAAGTGAGAGCTCATGATCGAGGTAATATTGGAAGCTAAACTCAAATGTTAACGTTAGGAGTTAATGTTGACAAGCTAATACAAATAATAACTTTGGGACTTAACATTGGTGGCAGCGTTGGAAGCTAAAGTTGAATCTAATGTCGGATGCAAACTTTGGGCTTCATCTCCAAGGTTAGACATAATTGGAAGCTAACTTCAGAAGCTAACATTCGGGGTAATGTTGAAGATAACATTGGAAGCTAATGTTAAAGATGACGTGGAAAACTCATATTGGAGGAAACATTGGAAGGTCATTTTGAAGCCAAAGTTGGAGCTAAACTCTGAAGCTGTTATTGAGCTCTAATGGCCCACTGCCTCTGTCCAGCTTGTGCTCACTGCCCGCAAAACGCCGCCTTAATCCTCACATTGGTGCTGCTCGCTTTCCTTTACGGCTACGTTTTAAGTCCTCTAACCCCGCTTTGGCAATACCTGTCTTTGTTTCTTCTTGCATGCTTTCTACCAAAACCTGCTTGTGCCCTTTCAGTCTGTGCTGGAGGAGCTAACCTCCCACCAAGTCCAGCTGAGCAGGCTAAAAGAGAAGGCCCAGCGGCTGTTGGACGAACACGCAGCTGGCAAGGGTTTTGTGCACCGTGTCTCGCAGCTCTCTGCTCAGTTCCTAGCTTTAACCAACCTGACCAAGGTACAGTAACACCTTGCAAGTCGTCTCTCTGGGTGCTGATAAATGGGGGCCGGGGGCATGAACAACAGGGCTGATTAAAAAAAAAGAAAAGATGTATATTCCAATACCAAAGTCTGAATACGAGAAAAACGTTGAAACTTGGGAGCGAACTAAGTGTCCCGATGATGAGGAAAGTTTCCTTAATTTTATCATTCATTTTCACTCAACAGGAGAAGGCGTCACGGATCGACCGCATCGTGACCGAGCACCAGCTGTTCAACCACGGGCTGAAGGAGCTGCAGAACTGGGTGGCCGACACGAGCCACATGCTTCAGACCTACTGCGCCCCCACGGCTGACAAAAATGTCCTGGACAGCCGGATGATCAAGCTGGAGGTAGAGCGATTTCGACCCTGGATAGCTCAATCGGCCTTTTGGTGACAAACGTAGCTTCCGAGCAGGACAAAGTGATTGATGGCACCATCGGGGGGGGGGGCGTTTTCATCATGGGACCCCGTGGCGATTGATTGTTCCAGGCCTTGCTGACTGCCCGCCAAGAGAAGGAGATCCAGTTGAAGATGCTGATCACCAGAGGGGAGTCGGTTCAGAGAAACACCTCGGGCAGTGGTGTGGCTGTGCTCCAGGAACAAATACAGGAGCTGAAAGACTCCTGGGACGCTTTGCTCTCCGCATCCATTCAGTGCAAAAGGTGAGGAATCAATCACGCTTGATGCATCGCAGAGATCTCAAAAGTGCACACATTTGCGTACAAAACACTCTCGTCAAATGGAAGTATTGATTGAAGTGCTCCACTGAAGTGATTCCAATGACTGATTTCTCCTCTGAACCAACAGCCAACTGGAAGCTTCTCTGTCCCAGTGGACCAGTTACCAGGAGGACGTGCGGCAGTTTGTGAGCTGGCTGGAGCACGTGGAGGAGAACCTGGACCTGGCTGATAAACTGTGTCCCGAGATGCGAGATAAAACGGCTAATCTCAGCAGAGCCAAGGTGACACGGTCGCGCTCTCTCTCTGGAGCTTTGCGTGCTGCAAATTTCAAAAACCTGACACGTCACTTTGGGGATCAGTGCCAGTGGCGCTGTTTCGCTTTATTTACATTTGTTCGGTACTCCACAACAACAACAAAAACACCAAAAATAAAAAGAATACAAAAAAATTAACAAAATACATTTTACTCACCAGAATGTTCACAGATTTTGTTGTTGTTGTTCGTTGAAATGAAGAGTAACTGTTGAACAATATGGAAATCTCCATGGAGGCTGATGAACCATTATAACGAATTGGATTACTTGTCTGAAGTTGAGTTAAGCGCCCGTCAGCTTGCCAGATAGCAACAAACTTCCTCGGGCTGAACGATTTTAAAAATTGATCGAATTGCATTTTTCTTTGTACCCTCCATGTTGCCACTGTTGTTTTTTTTCCCCAAGGTCCCCTTCCCAATGACAAGCAATAAATGAATCCATATTACAATGCTTTGTAAACATGTGGAAGCCACAAATAAATAATTAGAATATACTAAATAAATAAACATTGACTGAATTTTTTTTTCTTCACAAATTGCAGCCACAGTGATTTGGAAAATTGCATTCCACGACATTGTGGCTTTGATTTGAATTGTTCAGCCTTACTTGGGCCCCCCCACAGCTAATAACCGAGCCTTGCTGTGGTTGCAGCTGTTGTACGAGGAAGTGCTCGGCCACGACGGCCTGCTGGCCACCATCGTGGCAAAGAGCGCGAGCATCGCCGAGAACTACGTGACTCAACTGGAGCTGCAGGAGCTGCAAGAGCGCTACAACGGCATCAAAGACAACGCGATGGTAACCAATGTTTGCCCCCCCCCCAAAATTCGATGGGCTGCAACGGATTACGGCATTTCCATTTCAATTGATTTTTGATTGCTGTGGTTTCAGTCGCGAGCTTGGTTGACGGATGAAATTAAACTCTTGTCAAGGTTTCACTGTATTTTGAAGCAATACCGGATGCCGGCGCTTGTTTTTGACCCCAGGTGGCCGTTGGCAAAGCGGAGGAGCTGGTGAAAGCTCACCAAGAGTATCAACAGGGCCTTCAAGCATTTGAGGACTGGCTGGAAGAGGAACAGGAGAAGCTGGGCTGCTACACTCAGCTGGAGGGCGACGTCGATATGCTGGAGGAGACGCTCCAAAAACTGCAGGTCGGAACATCTTTGAGGACTTTGCTAGCTGCGCCTTCAAGGAGACGTTTTTTGTTTGTTTTTACTTTTACAACTGAAATCAGTTCCCCAGAGTTTTAATGTTTATGACATGCTCTTTGGGCGACCCGGTGTCTGAGTGGTTAGCGACCTCACAGTGCGGAGGTGCAGGGTTCGATCCTGGCTCCGGGAGTTTGCATGTTCTCCCCGGGCCTGTGTGGGTTTTCTCCGGATACTCCGGTTTCCTCCCACATTCCAAAAACATGCACGGCAGGCCGATTGAACACTCAAAATTGTCCCTCGGGGTGAGTGTGAGCGCGGATGGTTGTTCGTCTCTGTGTGCCCTGCGATTGGCTGGCAACCGGTTCAGGGTGTCCCCGCCGACTGCCCGAAGACAGCCGGGATAGGCTCCAGCACCCCGAGGATCAGCCATTGTAGCTGAATTTTCCAGCCTTTATTTAGGCAAGGCACCTTTTGAGTATATATGGAAACTGTCAGGAGGTAAGCAATGCTGCATCTCCCCTTTTTAATTGCATTTTTTATTTTTATTTTTGTCACCACAGGAACTGCAGCTGCACTGCACCGAGGGCCAGGCTCTTCTCAACACCCTGCTGATCAGCCGAGAGCTGGTCTCTCCCTGGGGTACCCCGCAGATCGAAGAGCGAGCTGTGGAGACGCAGCAGCAGGAGTGGAGGCTGTACCAGGCCCGGCTGGCCGACGCCAGGGCTCAGCTCAACAGCGCCTTGGCCAAACTTCGGCAAATGGAGCAGAAGTTCCAGCGTCTGGACAGCTGGCTGAAGGGCATGGAGACCAAAGCGCAACTGCGAGGCCACCGCCGCTCCGACCGCGCCACCAAAGATGCCCAGCTCCAGTTGCTCAAGGCTCGTGTTGGCCATTAGCCTGTGCGGCTTTCAGGCTGGCATCGCTCATCTCCTTTCCTTTGTGCAGACGTGGCAAGAGGAAGTGCTGGTTTATCAAGAGGAGATGGAGGGCCTCAGTGTTTTGGCTCAGCAAGTTCTGGATGAGACCCGTATTAGCAGCCGCATCAGTACCAGAGCAACCCAGATCACAGCCCGCTACCACGCCTTGCTCCTGCACTTACTGGTTCGCTTCACTTTTTGGGCGTTAAAGTGAATGTAACATGAGTGATTTCTGAATTTGAAACGTCGCAGAGAATTGTTGGTCACAACTCTACAAAGGCGAGGCAACAGATGGCAGCTTGATTTATATAGCACACTTCATACACAAGTTAACTCAATGTGCTTCACACTGTTACAAAACAGCATTTAAAGGCAACATTGTTGGGCAAAATACCACATTTGAAGGAAAAACTAATTGAATACATAAAAGAGAAAACTGAATCATGAAGACATTTAAAAGCAAAATACCGGTAGTGAAATGAGAAAATGTTTATTCGAATTATGAAAACAATGTACAGCACAAGTACATTATCTTGCAAATATTTTTTTTGGGGGGGGTGGGAGCTATTCTTATTAACCTGGATTTAAAAGCATTTGCACTGAACCCACTTTAGTTCTGGTGGTAGCTTCTACCATTTGCATCATAACAGTTAAATACTGATGCACCATGTTTGCTTTGAACTGTTGACCTCAGAACCCCACTGAGATGAAGTATATTATTATCAAGCATCATTTTTCCTTATTAATAAAAGAATTCTTTTTCACTGAGTTTCACATAGCGCTCAGTTTTTGCCTGTTTTTCGCAGTTTCAACTTCTCCAGTGTATCTAGAAACAAATCTCTGAATCTACTTGAGAGGTGGGGTCTTTAAATGTTGGGAATGCCACAAATTGTACCATGACTTTGTCTTTTTTGGTTGCAGGAGACAATCAAGCAGCTGCAGGAGGAAGTGTCCTGCATCGAGGAGGCACAATGTGTCTTCGGCACGTTCTCGGACTGGCTCCTGGCGGCTCAGAACAGCCTCCGCGCCCTGGCCGGAAGTGCTGACGCGGTGGATCGCTCCGCCATGGAGAGAAAGATGAAGAAGCTCGAGGTAGGTTTTCTTGATTATTGTGTCGGTCGGCGCATCTCGCCGATGTTCAGTTGACCATTGTGTGTTTGCGCTCAGGCGCTTCAGGCGGACATGGAGCAGGGACACGGCAACCTGAAGACCGTCAGGGAGAAGACGGAGCGAGCCGCCGTCTTCTTAGAGGAAGCCGAAGCGGAGCAGCTGAGGGAGGAAGTGGACGGCCAGCTGGGCCGACTGGAGGACCTGCTGGCGGCTCTGCGCGCCCAGCAGAACGCTCTGGAGAAGTGCATCTCGCTCTCCAAAGACTTTGTGGATAAATACAAGGTCCAGGCCCAGTGGGTGCTGGAGACCAAGGGCCTGTTGGCATCCGGTGTGGAGCCCAAAGCTGAGCTCTATCAGAAGAAGGCCCAGCTTGCCAAGTACAAGGTAGACGAAAGCACCTCCGTCGCTCCAGACGTAATCAATTTGAACTTGGAATGACAACTATTCCTCAAATCTATCATGTCCCATCCGTATGCATGAGCGTGCTCACCTACCCCTGCGCTATTTGCAGACCATCCAGCAGACGGTGCAGTCGCACGAGTCGGCTGTGAAATGTGTGATGGAGAAGGGGGAAGCCCTGCTAGACGCCGTCCAGGACCCAATCATTAGTGACAACATGAATAGCTTGCAAGCAGACTTTCTGGAGCTCTGCTTGTTAGCCAAGGTACCCATCGCTCAATAACGTCTCACTGCGCAGCTGCGCCTCTCGCGCTTGTGACTGTGTGACCCACGGTGTTTCATTTCAGGCGCAGGTCCAGAACCTGCTGGAGTGGGTGAAGGAGCATGAGGATTACAACAGTGAACTGCAGGAAGTGGAGAGATGGCTCCTGCAGATGTCCAGTCGGCTCGTCACGTCTGAATCCATGCAGACCAGCAGCATGGAGATGGCCACCCAACAACTGGCCCGCCACAAGGTGACTACTGAGGTCTCAGGAGGCGGGTGACTGACTCGGGTTGTAGAAGCGGTGGAAATTGAACGGCACTTGTAAGGAAAGTCGATTTTGATGGGAATTTAAGATGAGGAATTTTGGAAATACATTCGTGTCTTGAGCTGTAACTGTTTTTTGAGATACAATATAAGTAACCCAAAGGAGGCAACAAGCTGTCACTCCCTGTTCAAGTTCACTATCAAATTGTGAATAGAATAAATTAGTACATAGAAGTGAATTACACATTGTGAAGCTAAATCACCGCATAGCCTCTGCTAGCTTAATGCTAACAATGGGAAATGGCGTAGCGATGGGCGAATGAATAGGAAAAGAATTGTTAGACCACCTTGTTCTCTTCAATTTCTTGCTCCTTTCAATCAATGCCTGGTACAACTGCAGGTGTGTCATGTGACCAGGCGTTAGGATTATGCTAAACTTCCAAATGAAATATTTTCACCACGATATTTAGATTCCTGTATTAAGAGCCAACCTTCAGTTTTGTAAATTTCTCCAGGCCATTATGGAAGACATTGCCAGTTTTGAGGAACGTCTCACCATCTTGAAGCAGAAAGGAGAAGAACTGGTCGCAAGCTGCACCGACCAAGTCCAAGCCAAGATCAGCCAACAAGTCCGGGCTCACCATCAGGGTACCAGAGATAGCTACTCCGCCATATGCAGCACGGCTCAACGGGTGAGTAATGCCATCCTCCTCTCAGTCGATTTTTGGTAGTCCTCAACATTCAGGGGAAGGAAAAAAAAAACGTCTTTCATCCTGATAATTCTGCTCGCAGGTCCAGCAAAGTCTGGACCGAGAACTCCAGAAACATGTCAACCACCAGGATACCCTCCAGCAGTGCCAGTCGTGGCTGACAGCTGTAGAGGAGGAAATCCAGCAAAATCACCAGGAACCATCCGGGCTGCAGGAAGCACTTAAACAGGTCACACAAAAAGATGCTCCAGCTGTTGACTGCAGGGGTCAACTGTATGGTCACATGGTCGACACATGGTTGACTGATGGTCACAAGGCTTGTTTCTTGATATTTGAAGGTGAAGCATAACAGGGCCCTCCAGGAGCAGGCCAGTACCTACCTTGACCTGGTGTGTTCAGTATGTGACCTGTCCGACGACGCCGTTAGAGTGACTGCGGCTGAGGTCCAGAGGGTCAAAATTACTGTAAGAATAGTCAACCTCCATGCAAGACTACCTACATTTTTTTTTTTGTAAAGCATCTTGCATCATGTTCATTGCAAGCATTTTTTTTTTAAATTGTAGATTGAAGAAAGGATGTCAAGTGCTCAGGAGCTCTCGGAGGGCTGGAGGGAGATTAAGGAGCAGAAGCAAGATCTGACCAGCCTGTTCCAAGATATGGAGCAACAACTCCTTAGTCTGTCCAGAAGACCTGCAGAGTTGGAAACCAAAATAGCCCAAAATATGTTGTCTCAAGCCAAGGTAGCTTTAGTTTTCCAGTTTTAGACTTCAGTACTTTCCCCAACGACATTCATTGCAAATGATCTCAAACGGTGCACGGTGTTAACTTTCAAGTCGAACTCATTCCACGACCATGCGTGTCACGGCAATTACTTGTACGTCAAAGCAACTTTCCCTCTTGAAACGAATGGAAATGCCGTTGATGTGTTCCAGCCCTTTCAGACCATGCACTTGACCTCTTCACAATACGCAGGAATGCAGCCAGCAGCTCCAGTCCAAGCAAAATATCCTGACCAAGATGACAGAGAAAGTGAGCAGACTGTCTCCGGGCCAAGACTCTGCAGAGCACGCAGAGCTGGACCGCCTGAGTCACTCCTGGCTCGAACTTTGCCACCAGGCCAGCAGGCTGCAGGTCCAAAGACAGGAGGATCTGCAGAGGTCCAAAGAGTACCACGACTGCATTTCTGCAGTAGAGGCACTCTTCGAGCGGGTGTCCAGAGAGTGGGACAACCTGGCCAGGTATGCGTAATCTGATAATTAGCATACAATCAGCAGTGTCAAACTCAATCTTATGGCGATCCTGTTCAGGATAACTCTTGTTAAAAATGGATGGATGGATGGCTACAGACGTTATCTGCTAGCCAGACGATGAGCTGCGCTTCGTTTTTTGTTTTTTTCCCCATAGACTAGGGATGTGGCAATTTCCCATCAAATGAGCCAATTATTGGAGAAGAGGCAGTGAAGGCATGAACCTCCGGTTTTTTTGTAGAGGGCATGGATGCATTCAGTTTTACCGCTTTCAAACCAACAGCCTCCCTGTCCAGAATTTGGACATTGTTGTCCTGAAGGGAACGTGACTTCTTTTTGAAACACAAATGAATTGTTGATTCTGGATCCGAAGAAGCTGCTCTTCTATGGTGTGCCATGCATTTCTGCAGAGATATCTTGGTCTCTCAAATGTACCCATCATACCGATTCTTTCTTTTTTAATGCAGAACTGATGCCGAAAGCTCCTCTCAGCATTTGGAGGCGTTACGCAAACTGGCAGCAGACTTGGAAGAGCAAAAGGGGACACTCGAGGAACTCAAGGACCAAAAGCAAAAAGTCATCCAGTGCTTGAACCTGGACGACAAGGAACTGGTGAAAGAGCAGATCAGCCACTTTGAACAACGATGGTCCCAGATGCAAAACCTCATTGAGAGGAAAATCCAGGACTCTGTGGTGACATTAGAGGAAATGGGCCAGGTGGAGGCTCGTCTGAGGGAGGCCCGAGATTGGGCCGAGGAACAACAGCCCGCCTTGTCCGAGGCCATGAAAATGAGTCCTCCTCCGGAGTTGGCTCAGAGTTTCCTCTTCGACCATCTGAGCATTTGCAGCGAGTTGGAGGCCAAGCAACTCCTGCTGGCCCAAGCCATGGCCGACTCGGACAGGGTTTTGGCCCGTCTGGGTCTCAGTGAACGACAATGTCTGCAGCAGCTGATTTCCGACACCCAGTCGGAGGTTGAGTCCCTGAGCGTCAAAGTGGTGCAGCGCAGGAAACACCTGAGCAAGGCTTTCACCGAGAGGACTCACTTCCTTATGGCCGTCAACCAGTCCATTTCCTGGGTCCAGCAAAATGAGAAAAAGGCCCAGGCTGAAGAGTACATCGCCTTGTTACCTGAGGACCTCGCCAAGCAGGTCCGAACCTGTCGGAACGTCCAAAGCAGTTTGAAAGCTTACCAGAGTGAGCTAACGTCCTTGTGGTCTCAGGGGAGGGACTTGATGAGGGATGCCAACGAGGAAGAGAGGAATGAGATTCTCACAAAGCTCCAGGAGCTGCAAAACATTTTCGATAAAACTCTACACAGGTGTGGCCAGAAACTTCAGGAACTGGAGAAGGTCTTTGTCTCGAGAAAGTACTTCAAGAATGACCTGGAGAAAATATGCCAGTGGATAAAACAAGCTGACATCATCACATTCCCTGAAATCAATCTAATGGTTGGCGACGCTGAATTAGAGGCGCAGCTGTTCAAATACCAGCAGGTAGTCGAGCAGGCAGTGGAATATGAGAACCTTCTCCTAATTGTGCAGAGAGCAGGCCAGGAGATTTTGCCCACCCTCAATGAAGTGGACCACTGCTACTTGGATGAGAAACTCAATAGCCTCCCACAGCAATACAACAACATATTAGCGTTAGCCAAAGAGAAACAGGAGAAAATCCAACAGGCTATTTTCACAAGGAATGAGTACACCTCTTTCATAGATGTCACGCAGAGAGCGCTGGAGGAGCTTGAGGAGCAGTTCAACCATCTGGGCACGCAGCCGGTGGGCTTGCAAACCGAGGAGGTGGTCAGTCTGCAGGGCGATTACAAAGCCATACAAGCTGATCTGAGCAACCTGGGTCTTGCTGTTAGCGAGCTCAACCAGAAGAAGGAAGGATTCCGTAGCACCGGACAACCGTGGCGCCCCGAGGAAATGACCCAGCTCACCGGCCTTTACAACGGCCTGAAGAGGCTGGTGGAACAGAAAGTGGAGCATCTGGATGAAACTTTGGAGTCGTTCGAGGACCAAAAGGCAATGGCCATGCAAGTTGACTCCGAATTAAAGGCAACCAAGGAGCAGCTGGTGAAGGTCAACGCTGAGACTCAGTCTGCGGAGGAGAGACTCAAGAACTATCACGCTCTCGCTGGGAGCCTCCAGAGTGCCAACTCGCACCTGTCCAGGCTCATGGAGCAGATGGGCACTCGTCCTCCACGCTTGGACCAAACGGTCCACAACGCCTCCAAGGAGCAAGTGGTCCTGTGGCAGGAGGAGCTGCGATCCTTGCAGGCCGCGGTCGGCGACCTGATCGAGGAGTGCGAGAACCGTTTCGTTCAGAGTAAAGACTTTGAGACTGAGATGCAAAGGACGCTGGACTGGCTGCAGCAGGTCCGGGACGAGATGGGTTCTGCCGTCACCGTAGACATGCGGGTGGAGAAGGTGCAAGAAGAGATCAGGAAGCAACAAATCATGCAGGAAGAAGTTCAATCCAGACTGAGGATTGTGGCGGCTCTGAGTAGCAGGGAGAAGCATAAGTACACCAGCGCCAATGAACTGCCGCCCACCCGCATGGACGCTAGTCTCGGAGAAATGGCAAAGCTGCAAGCAGATGTTCAGAAACAGCTGAGTTCCAAACAGGTCCAACTTCATTTTATATGTCTGCCATGAATGAACATTTAGGGTTGGGGCTGAATTCAGGTTTAGGGTTGGTGTTTAGTTTTAAAGTTTGAGTAGTCGGGTTTAGGGGATAGGGACAACCCATTTATCATGTGTAAAACCTTAGTGGGTTCTAAACATGCCTTTTATATTGGCTTTGTTGCGAAGGTGACCTTGGAGCAGGCCCTGCTCTTGTGCCAGAAGTATCACTTCAGGATGCAGGCGGCCTGCGAATGGCTGGAGGATGCCGTGTCCTTCCTGCAACAGGCCGGCTTGGGCGTGGACGTGGAGAACTACGAGGAGTGTCTGAGACTGCAGGACGGCATCGTGGCCACTGAGCAGGAGTTCCTCATCCACCTGGAAGAGTTGGAGAGCCTTGTGCCCCAGCTGGAGGACCTGGTCAACCCCGTAGCCAAAGGACAGCTGCGGGTAAGCGTGGATTCAGCCAAGCAGAGAGGCCTGGAGGTCCGGGATCAGATCCAGTGTCATCAGGCTGTTCTTCACAGGTAAGTGGAAGCAATATTGTCCGTACAGCATTTGCATTTGTCTCTTGAGACCAGTGGTTCTCAAACTGGGGTCCAGGGATCCCTCGGGGTCTACGTGGTGTTGCTTGAGTGACCGCGAAATCATTTGTGACTAATTATATTGTGGTATCATTTTATCAAAGTGCATCTCCACATATCAAACTGATATGCCAATCAAACAAACACCAATGACTACCCTGTGTCTGAGCTTTGGGCCAATGAAAAGCTCAGAGATGATTATTATGTCTCATCACATAAATTTGGTGTCTGTGCATGAATCAGGTAAGTTGAAAGTAGGTCTGTAATTACAGGAATAAAGTCCTATTTTTATATTCATAAATGAACGGGACATAGGTCGTTTTGTTTCATAGTGTTACGATTATGAGGGGATGCTTGGAAAAATCCTTCCATGTGAGGAGTCCCTGGATCCAAAAAGTTTGAGAACACCACATTAGACGGTGCCTGATGAATGTCTCTTCTCAGCTGCGTGGCTCAGTGGAAGTCGTACCAGGAGACGCGGCAGACCGTCATTGAGATGATGAACGAAGCTGAAAAGAAGCTCACTCAATTTTCCACCGCAAAGGCAGCAACCAGTCAAGAGGCCGAGGACAAGTTGCACAGTCACCGGGTAGGAAAGCTCAAAACGGAATGTAGAGGAGCAAACATGGCAAATCGTTGTCGGACACAGCCAGGACTCGCAAGACATTCCTGCCGTGACCTTCTTGTCTGTTTTGTGTTTTTAGTCCTTGGTCTCACTTGTCAACGGCTTCCAAGAGAAGCTGAGCGGTCTGGAGGAGCAAGCGGCTCAGCTGGAGCAGGTGGGCAGCGACGCTAGCAAGGCCACCATCAGTCGTTCCATGACCACCGTGTGGCAGCGCTGGACCAGACTCCGCAGCGTGGCCCGCGGCCAGGAGCGAGTTCTGGAGGACACGGCGCAGGAGTGGAGGACTTTCAGAGAGAAGGTAAGTCCGCGAGAGACCAAAGCCAGCCGCACTAGCGAGCCACGCGGACTGAATGAAACGGCTAATTGTCTGGTGACCAAAGATGACAAAGGTGCGAACGGTGGCGGACGAGCTCCGGGGTCGAGTGCCGGACAGCGCGGTGGAGAAGGCCTCCAAGGCCACCCTGCGGTCTCTGCTGGAGCAACACGACGTCCTGAGCCAAGACTTGGAGAGAGAGCTGTCGTCTCTGACTCTGCTGCGCCAATACGCCCTCAGCCTGCTGCACGACGTGGAGGTGCCCTCGCCCACGAGTGAGCAGGAAGAGCTCCCCAGCCTGAAGGAGATCAGGGCTGTGCAGGACCACATGGACAGGTACTAGCGCCACAAACTCGATTTGACTTTTATTTTTAGTTTCTTGTCCACAGGCGTGAACGCCTGACCTGGTGTATGTCGTCTCGAGTGTACTTTGCTTGCGAAAAGTCAGCTTTGCTGTGTGCTTTTTTTTCTTTTTGTGTCTAGCCTCCTGACGCAGTCCAGGACCAAGCGATCTCAGGCCGCTCAGGAACTGAAGGACAGAGAGGAAGTGGAGCGAGAACTCAGCGTGGTGAAAGCCTGGCTTCAGGAGACGAGGGAGCTTCTTTTCAACCCCACGCCCGACATTGACTCTCTGCTTCAGGAACTGGAGGTACGAAGGAAAGTGGACTTACAAAAGTGTAAATTTGATGCATTTAAGAATATATGGTGAAGTGTCCCACTGTGTGGAGGCCCCGAGGCTGACCCAAGACGCGCTGTGGGGGACTATGTCCTTCAGCTGTCTTGGGACAGCGTCGAGATCGAAGAGCTGGCCAAGGTGGCTAGAGGGAGTAAAAAAAATGGAGGCTGCTGCCCCCACGACCTGAACTCAGACAGCGAAAGAGAATGATGACGAGGAAGATACATTTCACCCACATTATATTTTGGTTCATGAAGAGAAACGAATGACTGCACACTAAGGTGACTTGGTTTGGGAATGGATTAATTCTATGTCCATTCATTTCAGTGGAAAAAACTGCTTCAGTTTGCAAATTTTGGGCGGGGGGGCAGTGTTACTAAGTCAATTTAATTGTCCCAAAGCATTCCGAATCAGTTGTGCTGACCCATTAACCCGAAGCTACATTACCAAAGGGACCGTTTCTTTAACCAATCAGATTTCAAATTTGCCTCGCAGGACCAGCTGGCTGGCCCACGATGACGTGAGCATTTTTCGTCCTCTGATTCATTGGTCATAGCAATGTCTGCCGGCAAATATATCCGTAGCAATCTGCACACATTAACGCACTTATTAATCTGCACCTCTGGTGAATATGACGTATTTGATTTAAAATGTCTTTTTTGTTTTTTTTTTTACATTTTACAAAATCTCATCGACTTCACCCTTGCAGGTGGTTCATGGAGACGTGATCACCTATCGGCAAAACTTGGACAAATTAGCCGAGCAGCAACAGAGCAAGTACCTGGATCTCTACACCATCCTGCCTTCTGAAATCTCCATGCAGTTGGCCGAGGTCTCGCTGGCTTTGGGGGCTATTGAGGATCAGGTGCGATACCATTTTTGTCAAACTCAATGCTGCACTCTGTGTCGTATTTTTTCATGCGTTACCTCGGTGCCTTTTAGGTTCTTTCCAAAGAGAGAGAAATCCAGAAAACCAGAGAAATCAAAGAGGAGTTTAGTTCCAGAATCCATGAGGTCTCAGAGAAACTCAAAGCCATCTCCGCCAAATTCAAGGACAAATCTCCAGAGGTTGACCAAGCAAAAGAAGAGGTCAAGGTAGATAACCTATTTATCTAGTGCTGGTGGGTCTGGAAGGGGTCCCCCGCAATAAGTCAGGGTTGGCTGGAAGATTTCTCTCCAAACAGTCTGTTTTTTTTTTTTTTTTAAATGGTTCCAGAGTCTCGCAGAGGACTTGGACTCCTGTGGTCGTTCTCTCGCCGAGCTGGACATGGCCGTGCAGGAGTTCAGCCGCCGTAACCCTCTGCTGGCCAAGCAGCTCAGCGACGCCATCGGGAAGCTTTCAGAGATGCACCATCACACCACCCGACTCGCCGACTGTCGCAACAACTGGCTCAAAAAGGTTTTGAACTCGGACCGCATCTGGACAGGCCTCAGCAGAAACCTGCAAAATACACTTTGCCTTTCCTCTCAAACATTGATTCGGAATGAATCATCCAGTTCATCGTGTGTAACCGTCAATACATTTTGAAATGGTTCGCAAATTCTGAGCATGGCTGCGGCCTTGGAACTTGGACTCAAAACCTTACGACAGTGTAAGGGTTCGTCAGATGTGGATTTCTGTTAGTTGCTCACCATTTTGTTTGCCGTCCAGGCCGTTTGCTATTTGGACGAATACCACGAGATGCTGGACTTCATCGTGAGGTGGTCGGAGAAAGCCAAGAGCCTGGTGAGGGCCAACGTCATCTGGAACTCGTCGGTTCACCTCCAGGAACAGATACGCATGCACCAGGTGGGTGGCAGACAGACAAAGTTTTAAAAATTTTATGTGGCCTTTTTTTTTTTTTTAAATCTCATTTACAAATGACTTGGTCGATCTGTTCATTTCAAAATCTTGGGCTCAAACGTTTCCCCGTGCACCGCCGGACAACGCAATTTTTGGATGGTCTTTCCTCAACTTCTGCTCTGTATCCAACCCAACACGAACCAAGTCAATAGTCTCGCTTGGCCCGACCTGATTCCGGCGGGATTCTGGTCCTTCACTCACAAACGCTGATTTGGGTCTCCTCGCCAGGCTGTTCTGCGAGAGTCCCGCGAGCTCCACGGCGACCTGGAATCCATGGCGGAGAAAGTGGAACTCCTGTCCGAGGTCCTGCACGTGGAGTCCATGAGCCAGCAGGTGTGCGAGCTCAGCCGGCACACCGAGGAGCTCCAGCAGAGCATCAAGACGCGGCTGCAGAGCTTGGAGGACGCAGAGAAGGTGCGCAAGGGCTCACTCTCTCCTCTTCCTTTGCAAATCCGGCTCCTTTCATCTTAGGCAGCTGGCTCAAGTCAAGCGTCTCCTTTCTCAAGAGCACTTTGAAACAGTTATTCATGCCTTCGTCACATCACGGCTAGATTACTGGATTTTACTTGACTTTGCAGTCAGCTAATCCTCCATGAAGCTTCTCCAGTTGGTCCAAAATTCTGCTGTTCGCCTCTTGACTGATTCTCTGACTCGTAGTCAAACAAATTCACTAAACATGGATTAGTCGCTACAATTGAATCGGTCGATGAAATCAATTCATGGCCCAGCCCTAATCCAGTCCAAGTCATCGATTTCCCAATTCCCTCAGAGTATGGACGCGCTGGAATGCGAGGTGAAGGTGTTACACGTGGCTCTGGAGCAGGTGCAGTCCACGCTAACGTCCCCTGAGCTGGCACGTCAGAGCCTCAAAGAACAGCTGCTACAGAGACAGGTAACCACCCGAAGAGACGTGGAAAGAAATGCGACGTTCAAGCTTCATTTTTTCTGCTTGTCCTTCAAGCTAGTGTCACATTCCAAAATGGATGAAATTCATTTTTGCTGGAAAACACCCACTTGGTTTTTGTTGTTCCTTTTTTTTTCGTCAGCGTTTGATGGCGGACATGGAGAGTTTGAAGCAGCAGGTGCAGGCAGTGCAGCTGTGCCAGAGCGCTCTGCGGGTGCCCGAAGAGGTGATGCCCACCCTGGCCATTTGTCGCACGGCGCTACGTCTGCAGCAAGACGCCAGCCAACTGCAGCACGTGGCCATCCAGCAGTGCAACATCCTACAGGTTGAGAAAGTGCCTCCACAGCAATATTCAAACGTGTCCACTCTGAAGAATCAGAAGGAAATAATCAACAAGAAAAAGTACATGACAACTCTTGTCAAAGCATATTTAAAAAAAAAAAGAAAAAAACAAGAGTGAGATGTAAATGTTACTGTTGCTCACTTTTGTCCCATGAAGCAATGAGGCCATGATTTTTTTTTTTCGTGGACCACGTTGTAGTTATCTCAGAGTCTGACTGTAAAATGTACATCGCAAATGTATACAAGAGTCAACTGATCAGATCGCATGTACAAAATGGCCCCTGCGTTTTGTTGTTATGATACATAATGTTCACAAGATACTGAATTTGTAATAGAGGCAAAGAATACCGGAAACTCGACCAAATACCACCATTGCAGTTAAAAAAAACATTCAACTCGTGCAACGGTGTCAGATAATCACAGTTGACATGCTATCAGAGATTAGGCTGAGGTGACCACCAACCAAGAAAAAAAACGTTCCAGGAGGCAGTGGTGCAGTACGAGCAGTACGAACAGGAAGTGAGGGAGCTGCAGGGCTTGATCGAGGAAGCGCACCGCGTCATCCAGGACCGTCCCATCACCACCAGCAGCGTCCAGGAGCTGCAGGCGCAGATCCTTCACCACGAAGTAATTCGACCCCAACTATCCAAACAGGTCTGGCTGAAACCAACAACCAACAGCCTCTCCTTCTTATGCTTCTCTTCTTAGGAGCTGGCCCAAAAGATTAAAGGCTACCAGGAGCAGATCGCCTCGCTTAACTCCAAGTGCAAAATGTTGGCGGTGAAGGCCAAGCACGCCACGCTGCTGCTGACAGTCGGCGACGTGGAAGGGGGGTTGCCCGAGATGGAGGAGGAGAGAATGGCTGTGACGGTAAAGTAGAAATAATCCAATGCTAATGAATCCTAATAGTGTTATATCGATCGGATTTGGTCATTGTGGATGGAGTTCATGCCGGTCTACGACTGCACTCCATCGAACTGATACCTGTGCCTCATATTTTGGTTATGGCATTTACATGAAAAGAGCGAATATGTAGACATGAATAATAGCAACATGAATAATTTAAGGCCTATTTCAGACCCTTGAGGGACCCCGCCTGTCAACATGAATAGCTTAAAATAAACATATTGATATTAGTCGACCAAGTACCCCTGCATCAAGTACCAAGTTTTCGGGGGTCATTTTCTCTTGTCTTGCTGCGCATCCATACGGAAGAAGGAAAGTCAAACCATTGTCGGAGAACTGCAGTCAACCATACTTTCTTAGAAAATACCCATTGAGCCTCTTTTTTTTTTTGGACTCGGCAAATACTCCTGCTAATCGCAAATAAATAAATGATTAGATAAAACTAACACTATAACTCGTAAGACCTCGACTACAATGAGGTATTTCTGAAAAATATCAACAAATGAAAACAACCTCACTGAAACTAAACAACAAAAGTCAAACTCAAAGAAAATCTCACTCTCCTGAGAAATCCCAAACTATTATAACCCGGGTACAGTGCTTTATAATTTTTTTAAATCATACATGCCTTCCGTATGGTCAGATGACGGCAGGCCGCTGCCACACCCTCCTGTCTCCCGTCACCGAGGAGTCGGGTGAGGAGGGCACCATCAGCTCTGTGTCCTCTCCTCCCACGTGTCACTCGCCCTCGCCGCTCGCCCACAGCGATGTTGCCACGGCTAAGGTATTTTCCTCTGCAAATGCGCAACATTTACCAAGCTAATTGAAATTTGGTAGGAACAAAAAAAAGTCTCAAAAAGAGACACTGGCCAAAGCGGTTTAAAGTGGCCGTTGCAGCTCAGTAGCACCTTTCAGAAATTCAGGCCCCAAAGCCAGTTTTACAGGAATTTGGTGGGAATGTCGATCATGAGTAGACCCACAAAAAAGTATCTCGAAGCCATGTCTGAAAAGATATCATTCGTCTGGCGTTTTAATTTAAGTGGCCATTGTGGCTCAGTCGCGCCTTTGGTTTAAAAAGGAAAAACTTCAGCCCCAAAAGGTGGTTTCCACAAAGAACATGGAATTTAGTTGGCATGTCTCTCATGAATAGAGCCACAAAAAAGTCTCAATGGTCCAAAAGACAGGGAGCCAGTCATTTTAGAAAGTTAAAACAAATAATTTTGTTGCTCGCTCTTGGATTGATAAGAATCAAAGTAAGACGATTGCCTTCTCCCAGGCTGGAAGGGGAGCCCTGAAAAGAGCTCCGGTCCAAGAACTCTACGACCCGACGTTTGAGTCTGTGGCCAACCTGGATGACCTGCAGCGCTCATGGGAGACGTTAAAAAACGTGGTCGGTACACTTGTAGAGCATCTGGTATTTTCCAGTCACTTTCACATCAACTGTGTGTGTGTGTGTGTGTGTGCGCCGGGGTGTGTCCTTCTGTGGACAGATCAGCGAGAAGCAGAGAAGTCTGTACGAAGCTCTGGAGAAGCAGCAGCATTATCAGGCCTCGCTGCAGTCCATCTCATCCAAGATGGAGGCCCTGGAGGCCAAGCTGAGCGAGCCCCTGGAGACCGACACGAGTCCAGATAGTCACATGACAACACACCAGGTCAGCGCTTCACAACCCTCATTTGGGGATCCAATTGGTTACCGCTGGAGTACTTTGTTAGAACACCGATATGAGCCACGACGCTGCAGGACATGCTGCCGATCCTCTAAAATGATGAGGAAATAATAGTGGCAGATCCACTTGATATTTTAGGTTATTTAAATATTGGTGGTTTAAAATATTTTTGTTGCCAGTTATTGCCTCAACTGTAGAGAGGATTTGGAAGTGACATAAATTACACAAATGTATTTAGTTATGTTCAATATAACCGAATGTGTTTATGTAATTATTTACTCAACGACACGTTGCGAGAGAGGGGGACTTTTTTAAAATCGTAGCCTATCATACAATAGACGGTTTGATCTTCATATTTATTTATTTAATGTAATGTAATATTTATGGAAATAAATGGCAATTCAAATGGACTACAAAAATAGGAGATCCTTTTTATTTATGCAACCACAGGAAGTATTTGGCAATTACTTTGGATGGCAGAAAACATAAGACCATATGAATGTTTTTTTTTTCCCTTTTTTTTTGTCAAATGCCGTATTCTAGACTTTTTTTTGGGTGAGTCAAAAACGAAATCTAATTTAGAATAATTTCTGATTCTACGCAGGAATATACTTCAGAATTTGTTATTACTATTTTTTAATACTTTTATTTGTGTTTTATTTATTTGTTTGTTTGTTTGTTTGTTTTAATTTGTTTTTGTATCTTTCCTGGCGGAATTCCACTGTGAGCATTCCCGTTTGCAAGTTCCATCTCTTCTATTGTGCTTTGCTGTCTGCGCAGGCTGTGATCCAAGAGATTCACAGCGTGCAGGAGGACATCGACCGACTCCAGACGAGCTTCACCGAAGACCTGAGCGCGGCCTCCGCTTCGGCCGCGGACTCGGACACGGCCGACCGGCTGGCCATGCAGTCCTCCCTGGCCGTCCTCGCCGAGAGGATGGCCACCATCCACATGAAGGCTTCGGGGAAGCGGCAGCTGTTGGAGGTACGCTGTTGAGAAGCAGCCAGGCCAAAACACTGAAGCAATACACAATGACGACAAAGTCCAGACGTAAGTGTGGCTGAAATTCCGCCGCCGCAGGAACGCGTCATCGATCGGCTTGAAGGCCAACGCCAGGACGAGGCGATACAGCGTTATCATTTCCAAGCGGAGGAGCTGGACCGCTGGTTGGCCCGGACGCGCCGTTCCGCCGCTGCCATCCTCGAGGCCCAGGAGACGCACGCGGAAGGGCGGCTCGCATGTTGTCAGGTGAGTCGGGCCAGTCAACCGTTTTTTGAGGAGGCGGGAGGCTCGCGCTGAGTCGCTAAACCAGAATGCTCAGGCCTCCGGTTGGACATCGACTCGGCTCCCTTCTTAGCAGCACGAGCGCTGCTCTTAAGAAGATTATGTCAGCGACTCTCGCGAGTCGTCGTCTGACCACGAATAGATCCCGCTGCCTGGGTTGCCGGCAAAGCCCTCGGCACGTCCTTGAGAGCCAGAAAACCGACGCGCTTTTTCATTTCGCTCCACGCGTGGCTTTTCCCTGCGATCAACGCGACGTGAGGGATTAGCGGCAATGTGGCAGACGAGCCCCGGGCGCAGGAGCCCAGGTCAAAGGGCAGCGAGAAAGCACTCGCCGTCCCCCGGCCAGGAATAGTCGCAGCTCTTCGAGGCCCTAATGGAAACGGACTTGCGGCGGCGGCGGCATGTTTGAGCTGGCCTCCCTCTTCCTGCTGCTGCAGAACATGCTGATGGACATCGAGGAGAAGGTGCAGGCCCTCTCCGAGCTGTCCGTGCACGGCGAGAACCTGCTGCTGCAGGGCCGCGCTGAGACCCGGGCCGAGGCCGAGCGACTGGCCAGGAGGCTGCGGACGCTGAAGGGAGGCCTGCTGGAGCTGCAGAAGATGCTGCAGGATAAGCACGCCGGCATGCAGGTGGGTCTGTCGAGCCACGTTTGTGTCTCGTTCAGAAACTAAGGATGAGCGTGACATGTACAAATGTGAACAAAGTAAAATGAGCGTTCACACAAAATACAGCCACCAAATTGAATTCATCTGATCATCAGGTCATATAATCGTACTTTTCAAGTCACTAGAAATGGGATACAGTTTATTCCATTGGCCGGGGCCCCTCAGGGTTGTTTTTTTTGTTGTTGTTGTTTTTTGTTTGTGCACTCTAAAAACAGAAGCGAAGCGTTACAATGGAACCCACACGGCCTCCCAACGGTGCCGACCCAACCTCTTGGGTTATTTATTGAACCCCAAAAATTGGGTCAAATTCATAAATCACCAAACAATACAATTTGGGGGCTTGCAAAAAAACCCAAAAAACTTTTGGAGTTGCTTTGTGGGTTATTCATTTGGCCCAACAAAAAGTTGTGTTGATCAGACTCGGTCCCTTTGGATCTAAT
Organism: Hippocampus kuda; assembly: GCA_901007745.1. Classification (NCBI taxonomy): domain Eukaryota; kingdom Metazoa; phylum Chordata; class Actinopteri; order Syngnathiformes; family Syngnathidae; genus Hippocampus; species Hippocampus kuda. Next base: position 102,289 of record CAAKHF010001619.1, on the reverse strand, counting down.
TTGGCTTCCTTCAGCTATTCCTATGAAAAATAACTTGATATTTAAAAAAAGAAAAAGTTCAGTTGAGAATCATTGTACGAGACAAAATGGCCAAAGCGACGTTCGCTGACCTGCCATTAAACAAAAAAAGTCATCTTGGATGCTCCCCGATCAGACACAGAAGCGTTTCGGTCGTACGTGTCGATGCTTGACGATACAATAAATTGTGCGTAGGGCTCCATGCAAGAGCAGGAGGACAGCGAATCAGACTCCAGCCTCTCTCAGAGCCCCAGCGTTCAGGACTGGGTGGCCCAGGCTCGGACCACGCGCTCCCAGCAGCACCAGGACACGCTTCAGAGTCAAAGGGTAGATTTTTCAACTGATGGTGTGCATATACACAGTCCGATTAAACAAAACAATTTTTTAAAAAGCCTTTTGTCCTTGTAGGAATTGGAGGAGCAGCTCGCAGAGCAGAAGAAGCTGCTTCAGTCGGTAGCCAGCAGAGGAGAGGAGATCCTCATCCAGCAGGCGTCACCTGGCGGCACCATGTAATGCAACACCTTCTAAATCCCCCCTTAGAAAGAAATGCACGTCTAATGCAGTCAATGGGAGTCCAGTGAACCATCCCTACAGGACGTCACACGTCTTTCTCATGAACAAATATCATTTTAGCGAGTTTAATGCTGATTTTTGCCCTAAAAATTCACTGTAGTGTTAACACGGACCACCCTCGACAGCTGCCCCCAAAACTTGGAGCTTTGTCTTGCGTATCACCAATCGTGACTGGAGATTTGTTTGCGTGTCTGCGGGGGCAGTGCTTCAGAGCCGTTTCCACTCGCCGCGCTCGCCGAGAGGGAGGCCCAAGCCGCGCGCCAGCAGATGAGGCAACGGTGGGAGAGCCTGCGGCTGGAGCTTAACACCAAAGTGCAGCTGATGCAGAAGAACCTGGAGCAGGACCACAAGCAGACGGTACAATCCAGTCGTGGAGGAAGCAAACAAATGTCGTTTTTAAAAGGTGGGGGGATCTGATCGTTTTTTGATTTCCCCAGGTTTATTCCAGTGCTCCGTGCGCAGCACCGCTTTTGAAAGAAGACCTTCAAGCTGACGCATTATCGCTGAAGAGTCTTTATGACAGTTTCAGGCGAACGACGGAAAATTCTCAGGTTGAAATTTTGAACATGGTTTTGTAAAAGTCCGAGCTCGGGGACTTGAGTCACATGACTTGAGTTGAGTCAGACTCGACGATGGCTTGACTTAGGACACTTAGGGTACTTCAGACTTGCTTGAAACATGACATTAAAGACTTGAGACTTACTTCTTATTTGGACAAAAAAATGGACTTTCTCCCACCTCTGGCACCAAAGGCATAACATCACTTCAAGTGGAACTTGTGTCTCCTGCTGTCCTTTTACAGCCTGTTTGCGACGATAAGACGCAGGCGTCCACGATGGAGCAGCAGCTCTACACGGCCGTGTCCTCCACCTCCTCCTGGCTGGACGGCGTGGAGAACGTGGTCTTGTCCGACTCGCTGCTGCTGGCTGACAACGTGGAGGCTCAGCTGGAAAAGCAGGAGGTGCGCTCATTTTCATGCACCTGGCAATGTGGATATTTCAAGGTTCAGGGTTGCTCTTTGCTCCAATATTAGACTGGATCTGAGCTGCTATTGGATTTGTCTGCAGACGTTGGCGAGTGATCTTCATCGCGTGGCAGGCGAGGTGACACTCAGCCAGACCTTGCTCGCCGCGTCATCTGGCTTGAGGCAAGAGGAACGGGCCTTGCTGGAGGACAACCTGGACTGTCTGAAAGAGAGACTGGGAGCTCTGGGTGGTGCTCTGGGTCAAAGCTGTGACCACATGAGGACCAGAACTCACCAACTCACAGCCTACCAGGTCGGTATTTATCCATTCATTCAACTTCAGTTATTCACATCCCGGCTATCCCTATTTACCAAAGATGTGCCCCAGGGCTCCGTCCCGGGGCCCCTCCTCTTCATCGCATCGTATCATTCCCAAAACAAACTCAAAACAAATCTGTTCAGAGTGCCATACATCCCGTAGCGTCTTTTTACACTGATGATTCTTCTGCCGTATGGTTTGGCTTTGTTGTTGAACACAGACTGAACTGCAGCGTCTCCAGAGTGCATTAATGGAGACTAAGTGCCAGGTCTTGCAAGTACTAGCTGAAACCACGGATAGACCAGCCTCAGAACAGCTCCAGGTAGTGCAAAATGTAGTGTCCACATAGCCACTCACATTCCTCACATTTTTACTGATCACTCGTTTTTATGCAGGTCATTGCCAGCACAGAGGACAACCTGAAAGAATTTGAAAAGATGATTGTGGAATTGAAAAGCAGAGGAGCGGCGCTGCAAGCAGATCAGATATCAACAGACAAAATACAGAAGCTTCAGGTTGGATAGAAGGAGTGGGGTGCCAAATGAAAGTCCCGTTATATAGCTGCTGTTGCTTGTCAGGATGCCTACGAGGAGCTCGCGATGGCCGTGGGCTCTCGGCGCAGCGGGCTGAACCAGAACGTGGCGCTGAAACTGCAATATGAGCGCGCCCTGCAGGACCTCGCCGACCTGGTGGACACGGCCAAGGGCAAGATGGCTGCCGACCAGAGGATCGTCGCTGCTTCAGCCGATGAAGTCCAGAGTCACCTGGACAAACATAAGGTCCACTTCTTCACACTTTCCTGTACAGCAGAATTTTAAAAAGGGAAAAATAGGCACAAAAACTCAGAGCCACATATCACACTTTCACGATCCTACTTGGGTTTAAGCTCATTCCTGAGAAAATGCCGAAAATAATCCCAAACTCCTATCTGAACATCTTACCGTCTTTAATCAATATTTTGAAGCGTTAAAAGAGCAAAGTCCTTATCCAAATCTGTGGTTGTCTTGTAGGAGTTTTTCCAGGGTCTGGAGTCGCATATGATTTTGACCGAGACCTACTATGGGAAGATTTGCTCTCTGATGCTTCCTAAAGAGACACGCGTGCTGGAGGAGACACTGAACCAAACTCGGGGCGTCCTGCAGCAGTCGCACAGTAAAGGTGTGGAGCTGGAAGGCATTCTGGAGGTAAGACCACTTTACCACCTCACCCACAAAAGCCTGTTGCTGAACCATGTCTGGATCAAACATTTTTTTCTGAATTCTATTTGTCAGACTTGGCGTCGCTTGGTGCAGGATTATCAAAGCATGGGTGGCCAGTTGGAGGCCGTTGAGGAAAGTATCCCCGCGGTGGGATTAGTAGAAGAGACGGAAGAAAAACTGATGGAGCGGATTTCACTGTATCAGGTACATCGAAAATAGATTGACAGAAACACAGTCTGCCTGCTCCCTATCTCAGCTACGCAATGGTGGGTTATACCCAAGTTGAAATCTGTCAAGTATCTGAACTTTGAGTATTTTTTTTTCCGGCGTTATACGCAATTGACTTTTGTTATACATAAGTACAGACTGTGAGTACTTTTACCACCTCTGCTAAAAGGTGACATGAGTTCCTCTTCCACCATGCCCAAAGGGTCTGAAGGGAAAGCTTACGGAACACCAACACAAACTGCAGCAGGTGCTGGGAGAAGGCAAACGTCTGCTGCTGTCCGTCTGCTGTCCCGCCCTGGAGAATCAATTAGCAGTTCTGGGCGAACACTGGCTGGACAACACCAGCAAAGTCAACAAAGAACTGCAGCGTCTGGAGGCCATCCTCAAACACTGGACCAGGTCAGGAACCTCACCAGACCGCTCTGTGACCCCGGCACGGTGGTTTTCAAACTGGGCTCTCCGTACCTCCGGGGATGCATGATCAATTATACACCAAGTAAACCATAAGACAAACCTGCTACAGCGAACCCCCTATCATCACAGGGGATATGTTCTGTACTTCCTATTGGCATGGGCAGGTGTAGAATGGCAGGAATAGTCTAAGATGACTTTTAATAACAAGCGTGACAATCCAACACCAAATGGGTTCATAGCAAAGCAGCTAACCTCAAAGTCCAAATAAAAAGTCCTTGACAGCTGAGAAGGGACTTCGGGCTTGGTCATGTTCTGCTACGTCAATCACAGATAGAATGGGGAAACTCACACTTCACTGACGATTTAGCAAAACACCTAACAGCCACGGGAACAGGCAAACACGCTAAATGAGAGAGACCTCGTGGCCGCTCGCAGAAGACCGCGTTCCTTCCTGGGAGAAGGATGAGATTGAGGTTGGAAAACCCTGGATGCACAGAATAAAAATATTCAGTGTCATTTTTCCCCCCCAGCTATCAGAGACAGTGCGAGGAGCTTAGCGAATGGCTACAGTCTGCCCTGGAGCGTCTGGAATTCTGGAACACGCAAGCAGTCCTCGTCCCGCAGGAGTTGGAAACAGTCAGAGACCACCTCTCTGCTTTTCTGGTGAGGCTGCAGATCACAAAATCTCCATGGTGCTGCCGTCTTCACGTCACACATGGGTTTTTGCTTGATTCCGCTCTATCGCAGGAGTTTTCCAAGGAAGCAGAGAGCAAGTCCAGCCTGAAGAACTCTGTGGTCGCTGAGGGAAACCAACTCCTGAGGCTGAAGAAGGTGGACACAGTGGCGTTGCGCTCAGACCTGGCCCGCATTGACAACCAGTGGAGTGAACTGTTGACACGCATACCGGTGGTGCAGGAAAAGCTCCATCAGGTGGCTGTGTACCGCACGTGCAAATACTTTCAGGCCACAGTGGAACCTCGACTTACTCCTTAGTGAAAACTGTTTGTTAAAAAACGATGGTGGTGTTTTGGGGGGAGGCTGGAATGGATTTATGGAAATACAATTCATTTCAGTGGGAATAGTGATGAAATATTCAAATCCAAATCCAAATCCAAAAATATGCATTTGTTGCTCAGATCCAAATGGAGAAGCTGGCCTCCCACCACGCCATCTCAGAGCTGTTTAACTGGATATCGCTGATGGAGAATGTCATCGAGGAGGATGAAGAAAACCTCAAGAGTGCAGTCGGATCACATGTGATTCAGGACTACTTGCAGAAATACAAGGTAATAGACCTGGCGTACATTTCATGGACCCACCTCAGCGGGACATAGATCTGACAGTCGTCCGCATAGCAGTGGAAGGAAATACCATTTTCCTTAAGATGGAACCCAAAGAACAGATACAATCAAAACAGCAGAGGCCCCGGAATTGAACTCTGTGGAACACTGCACGACAGTGACAGAGATCAAAGCAGAGCCTTATCCATTGCTGGTCCCTCTCTTTGGAATGACATCTCTCGAACGTTGGGCAAGGCCCCTCGCTGCCCGTCTTTAAAAGTCGTCTTAAAACTCATTTTTATTCTTTGGCTTTTGACTCGGCACGAGATTTCATTTTTAGTTTGACTCTTTTTGTGCTTTCTACTGATATTCATTTATTGTTTGTTGTTGTAGGAATTAGTGCTCTTTTCCCTTCAAGACCCATACCCGACGCTCCGTTTTGCCTTCAAAGTGGTTTTCCGGTTCAGGATTTGTGAGCTGGAGAAGATTGCAGTGGTTTTATCTTTCGTTTTTAAATCTTTCAGGGCTTCAGGGTGGATTTCAGCTGCAAGCAACTGACTGTGGACTTTGTCAACCAGTCGGTGCTGCACCTCAGCGGTCACGACGTGGAGAGCAAGCGCAGCGATAAAACCGACTTTGCGGAGCGTCTCGGCGTCATGAACAGGCGGTGGCAGATCCTCCAGGGCCGGATCAACGAGCGGGTGAGGGAGCGGAACATGAAAGTGATCTTCCACTTGGCGGGGTGGAGGGCAGTAAACAAAAAAAAGAAATTGGATGGTTTATTTTGCAGATTCAGTTCCTGGAGAGCCTGCTGCAGATGTGGCTGGACTACGAGAGCAGCATTCAGGCCCTCAAGTCTTGGATGGGGACTCAAGAAGAGCGGCTGAAGAGGAAACACAGGATCGAGGACCTGATGTCAGTGCAGAGTGCGCTCAAGGACTGCCAGGTAGCGCTTACACCTCATGTCTCGGGATTCAAACCTCCTTGAAGAGCTGTGTCTCTGTTCACACTCCAAATCAATCTTTCAGGAAATGGAGGAGCTGGTGAGAGACAAAGAAAAAGAACTGGAGCAGGTTGAGGAGCAGGGCTGTGCCCTCGTTCAGAACAAAACTGACGAGGCCTGCGCTATCGTCATGGAGACGCTCCAGAGTGTCAACCACACTTGGGGCAACCTGGACCACCTTGTATGTTTCATCCATCGGTGTTGTCACGATTATTTGATCTCCTAAACCGTCTGGAACATGATATAAATATGTCCAGATTGCTCAGCTGAAGATCAGCCTGACGTCGGTGTTGGATCAGTGGAGTCTTTACAAACGTGCATCAGAAGAGATTAACGGCTACTTGGTGGAGGGGCGCTATTCCGTGTCACGCTTCCGCCTCCTGACCGGTTCCTTGGAGGCCGTTCAGCAGCAAGTGCAAAGTTTGCAGGTACGATGCGCATTTTTCCGTCCTCGACCGCTCGGAGCGGATCCGTTCACCTGTGCGCCGCCTGTGCAGGGTTTGCGCGAGGAGCTGGAGAAGCAGGAGAGCAGTCTGAGGAGGTTTGCTGCCGTGACCCACCAACTGCTGAAAGAGTGTCACCCATCGGTGTCGGATTCCCTCAATCACACCCTCAAGGAGGCCAGCGCAAGGTGTTGAATATGATTTGGAGTCAAACTGCAGAAACTCAAAAACTCAGAATTGCTTTTTGAAATCCTAGGAAAAAAAATCCTGTCCCAGTGGGCAAGCAGCAAAACCATCTCTGAAAGTTCGGAGAGTGCTTTGCTGCAGCGCTGACGAGAACCCTCTTTAGACTCATTGGACACGGGCTTTGCACTTATTAGATAAGGGCCAGAACTCGCCGCAGTCCTGAACTGGCTCCGTGTGCCCAAAGGTGGTCTGGCCTCCTGGAGGAGATATCTGAGCGCCTGAGGAGCAGCAAAGCTCTCCAGCAGCTGTGGCAAGGCTACAAGGAACTTCACCAGCAGACCTCCACCAACGTTTCGCTCCAGGAGGAGAAAGCTGAGCAGCTCCTCGAGACGCCGTGCGGCGAGGACATTGCCGACGACCACGTGTCCGCCTGGATTCAACGCTGCGGCGTGAGTGCGACTTGGCTTTGGAGTCAACAACCCGCTAGGGGCGGATGATACATTTCCAAAAATCAATACAGTTACCTCTTGCACACGCTTTAACTGAAATCTCCCCCGGGTTTTTTGTGGCAGGAGGTCCTGCGCTCCCACGTGCCGGTGCAGGCCTCCCTGCAGGTGCTCCGCGAGCTGGGAGATCAGCTGAAGCAGCAGGTGGACACGTCGGCCGCTTCGGTCATTCAGTCGGACCACCTGGCGCTTTCTCAGCGGCTGGCGGCAGTGGAGCAGGCGCTCAACAAGCAACTCGTCACACTGCAGGTCCGCCAAGTTTGCGTCAAGTAGCAGATCATGCTCATCATTGAAGTGCTCCTGTGAGCGTGTGACAAGACCAGCCGACATCCACAGCGATTGTCTCTTCCCCGTTCCAGACCGGCGTCCACGACTATGAGATCTTTAACCAGCAGCTGGACGCTTTGGCCGGCTGGGTGGTGGAAGCCGAGGAGGCGCTGAGGGTGCACGATCCCAACGGCTCTACCGACCTGACCCTCATCCAAGAGCGCATGCAGGAGCTGAAGGTTTGCGTCATGTTTGGAACGCGTCGTGCGCACGTGCGCTCATAAAGCGCCGTCTCTCGACAGCGACTGATGCTGAAGTTCAGCAGCATGGCGCCGGAATTGGAGCGTCTCAACGAACTGGGTTACCGGCTCCCGCTCAACGATTCCGAGATCAAACGCATGCAGAACCTGAACAGGAGCTGGTCGGCGGCGGCGGCGCAGACGACCGAGAGATTTAGGTATGAATTCATTCGATCGGGGCCTTAGAGGTCCACAGTGATCATTTTCCATATTGCTGCAGACCAGTGTTGCCACGGTTACCTTGAAAAAGTAACTGTTACTTTCCTGCTTACTTGATTTTCAAGGTAACTTTTAAGTTACTTTATCAGTTGTTTTCAGTAGATGCCACATTTAAAGGCATTGAGAGCACACTCCCACAGCGCTGCAGCCCGCCCGCTCTCAGATCTGCCAGCCTGCACCTGTCTACGAAATAACCAACACCAGTCCGACCCGAATGTTTCTTAATCCGGGAGTCGCGCTGCATTCATGTCGTTTCCGAACGTCTCGCCTCACGTGGGATCAAAGTAGTGAAAGGGATGCTGAAAGTTTGTGGACTTCCTTTGCCGCAGCAAGCTGCAGTCCTTCCTGCTTCAGCAGCAGACCTTCTTGGAAAAATGTGAGACATGGATGGAGTTTTTGGTCCAAACGGAGCACAATCTGGCTGTGGAAATCTCCGGAAACTACCAAAGTTTGATGGAGCAGCAGAAGGCCCACGAGGTTTGGGGGGGTTTGCGGGGCGCTTTATCCGACTCGCTACAGAGCATTGCCGATTTGTTGACTCATCGACGCTTTGTTGTCTTGCAGTTGTTCCAGGCCGAGATGTTCAGTCGCCAGCAGATTCTCCACTCCATCATCAGCGACGGGCAGAGGATGCTGGAACAGGGTCAAGTGGACGACAGGTACCACTTGACAGCCCTTGAGTCCGTTGTACTTGTGGCACAAAAGTTTGCCCACATCTAATCTCAAGCATAATGAATGACATTAAATAATCTTCCAAAAAGGGAAGCCGTTGTTATTTTATTGATCAAAAGAAAATATCTTGACACACATTTTTATTGATTGACCTCATCTACAAAACGGTGCGGCCCGTCTGTCCACTGCTGTACTTTGTTGGACCTTGTAGGAAGGAGTTCAATCTAAAGTTGGCCCTGCTGAGCAACCAGTGGCAGGGCGTGGTGCGGCGCGCCCAGCAGAGGCGAGGCATCATCGACGGCCTGCTGCGCCAGTGGCAGCGCTACCGTGAGATGGTGGACAAGCTGCGCAAGTGGCTTCTGGACGTCTCCCAACCGGCCGAGGGGCTCCGGCCCGGCGCCACCGTTCCTCTGCAGCAAGCTCGCTCCATGCTGGACGCCATCCAGGTCTCTAACCGGCCAATAAAATAGCGTGTGCGCAGACATGTAGCAAAAACTCTCAAAAAGGACCTGAACTAAAAGTAGCTTCTACCTTAGCATACAGGATCCGAGATGCATAAACACAACATAAAAAAAAAAAAAAAATTCCACAAGGTGAACTGAATCTGTGAATAAAAGGACGCCCTCAAGTGTTTTACACTGCACTACAATTGGTGAAAGATGCCACAAAATGGCGGCTTTTGTCTCAATGAAGCTCCTCAATTCACTGAGCACACAAACAGCAAATACATGTTTGTGAGATTTTCAGCGACGAACAGCAGGAAAGAATGTCATTGTCATTTGCTTTTTCCAAAAGCATTCGGTCCACCTTGACGAATGAATGTGTGTTTTGTCCCCCCGACCCCGACCCAGCTGAAGGAGAAAGTGCTGCAGCGCCAGCAGGGCAGCTACATCCTGACGGTGGAGGCCGGCAGACAACTGCTGCTGTCGGCCGACAGCCTGGCCGAGGTGGCCCTGCAGGCCGAGCTGACCGACATCCAGCAGCGGTGGAAGCGGGCCAGCGGACGCCTGGAAGAAATGAGGAGGCAGCTTGCCACCTTGTTGAAGGTGCAACAACACTGGCGGGGAACTCTTAAGTCAGCTGCGATAGACTGCAGCTCACCTGTGACGAAACGCCAAGCAGCATTGGAAAATGCGGTTAAAATAGCGACAACTTGTTCCCCTCCTCGCTTTGTGTCATAACAGGACTGGGACCGGTGTGACAAAGGCATCGGCGCATCTCTGGAGAGGCTTCGGGCCTTCAAACGACAACTCGCTCAGCCTCTTCCCGATCACCACGACGACCTGCAGGCGCAGCAGATGCGCTGCAAGGTACGCTGGGTCCTGTCTGTGTTTGAACTTATTGTTTTAAAAAATTTTATTATTTTTTTTGCAGGACTTGGAAGGCGCCATCGAAGGCTGGACTGGAGATCTGGCCCACCTGACTGTCCTGAGGGAGTCGCTGTCATGCTACATCGCTGCCGAGGACCTGTGTGTGCTGCAGGAGCGCATCGAGCTGCTGCAGCGCATGTGGGAGGAAATCTGCCACCAGGTGACGGATGCGGCCACACCACTTTTGTCGCTCTCGTGATAAGAACGAGAGGATTCAAAAGAAGTCGAGGCTGTGATCAACATTTTGAAGATTTCGTGAATCGACGGAAGGAGTAGAACAGCCTTGGCTCGGGTTTCAAACATTGATCGACTTCTAAGTCTCCGATATGGTTAACCTCTCACCAATTGCTTTTATCAAATATTGTTTTTGATTGAAAGAAACGTGGTAGATACCCTGTCGATTTCCTGTCGCAATGTTGACGAAACGGCTGCACTGAGACCTCATGCGCTGCATCCTGTTTGAGCGACACAACAGAGGGACAGGAAACACACAAAACCACCCAGACCACTCTCGCCACTTGCGTCTTAGGTACGGCACGTTGCTTGACTTTGCCGATGTCTTTCTATCTTCGCAGCTATCTCTGCGCGGGCAGCAGGTGGCCGACAAGCTGAACGAGTGGAGCGTATTTAGTGACAAGTACAAGGAGCTGTGCGAGTGGCTCACCGGCATGGAGAGCAAGGTGTCGCAAAACGGCGACGTCAGCATCGAGGAGATGATTGAGCGGCTGCGGAAGGTAAGGAGCGCACATTTTGGGAGCGTCGTAATCTTCTGTTCGAACATCTTGAACACGGACGTCTGCAGGTTGACTTAGCCAGTTTGAAACAAAAATCAACGTTTGTTCTAAGTTGTTGTTCAACAGGCAGGACTTTTCATTTTAGCCGTGAGTCCCACTCGTATGGTGTTCCACAAGGGTTAATATTGGGGCCCCTCGTGTTTTCATTGTATTTGTATCCCCTGGGTTCCATCTTCCGTCTGATTTTTACTTAATGTACAGTACTTTGTATGCAGCCCTGGTTGTTTTTAAAGTGCTCCATAAATAAAGTTGCATGCGTTCTGTTTCCGCGGGGCATTTTTATTTGCATTAGAGTCAATAATATAAATATGTATTTTTAGGTGGAGGGGTCATAGGTGGGGAATGTCAAACTCCTGTTGGCACTTATCGAAAATTGTTGCTTTTAATGTCGATGGTATGTTGTTGTCAGGACTACCAGGAGGAGATCTCCATGGCTGAGCAGAACAAGCTTCAGCTCCACCAGCTGGGAGAGCGCCTGGCTCGGGCCAGCCACCCGAGCAAAGCTGGTGAAATTCACAACAAGCTCACCAAAGTCAACGACCGCTGGCAGCACCTCCTGGATCTCATCGGAGCCCGGTTAGGAGACGGACGAGACACTTCCATCTGAATCGTCCGGCTCTATTTTCAATCACCAGGCTGTGTCGACTTTGTTGTCGGCAGGGTGAAGAAGCTGAGGGAAACCCTGGGAGCCGTGCAGCAGCTGGACAAGAACATGAGCAGCCTACGTATCTGGCTGGCCCACATCGAGACCGAGCTGTCCCAGCCTATCGCCTACGACTCCTGCGACTTCCAAGACATTCAGCGGAAGCTCGACCAACAGCAGGTGACGCTCCGTTTTAGCCGGCGGAATCCATTTCAACTCGGCACCACACAGTGGTAGGGAAGTTGCAAAGTACTTCTACTTTGTTACAGTATGTTTTTTTTGTTTTTTTTAAAGGAGCTTCAGAGCGACATCGAGAAGCACAGCACCGGCGTGGCGTCAGTGCTGAACCTCTGCGAGGTTCTGCTGCACGACTGCGACGCCTGCGCCACCGATGCCGAGTGCGACTCCATCCAGCAGGCCACGCGCAGTCTGGACCGCCGATGGAGGAGCATCTGCGCCTCCTCCATGGAAAGGAGGCTCAAGTAGGGCCTTACCTTTGACCTCGCATGTCGCTATTTGGCCTCATGTGACTGCGGTCCCCCCGCCCGTGACGTTTTACTAAACCGCATGTTGGCTTCCAGGATTGAGGAAACGTGGCGTTTGTGGCAGAAATTCCTGGAAGACTTTGCTCACTTTGAGGAGTGGCTGGCCGCCTCCGAGAAGACGGCGGCGCTGCCCAACTCCTCCGGTGTTTTGTACACCGAAGCCAAGGAGGAACTCAAGAAATTTGAGGTACACCATTTATTATAATGTCATCATTTATTGGGGAGGGAAATAGTCCTCTTTACAGTGAAACAATAACAAGAATGACTTATTTGATCCAAAAAGTCATTTCAATTAGCGAAGAGATGAAGTTTTATAAGACAATATCATATTTTTACAAGGGTATCAGTCAAATTGTAAATTTCCCCACTGTGGGACAAATAAAGGATTATCTTATCTTATCTTATCTTATCTTATGATAGGAAAGAAAAAATGGAGCAGCAATCCAAACAAGAATAAAGTTCTCAAAACGTCGTTTGACATCCGAGGTTTGCCCTGCCGCATTTTGCAGACTTTCCAGAGGCAGGTCCACGAAAGCCTGACGCAGCTGGAATTGCTGAACAAGCAATATCGCCGCCTGGCCAGAGAAAACCGCACGGACGCTTGCAGCGGCCTCAAGGAGATGGCGCACGGCGCCAACCAGCGCTGGGACAACCTGCAGAAGAGGGTGGCGGCCATCCTCCGCCGGCTCAAGGTCCGCGCTGTTACGTGTCTCATGTACAACTTACAAGGGAAAGTGTGCAAACCCTTTGAAATGACCTGGGGTTCATGAAAAATTGTTCATGGAATGTGACCTGTTCATCATTTAGCCACAAGGTGACAGAAATGAACGTCTGGATTTGCGTCCAGGCCCTGAGTGAGCCACGCAGTCCTCACTCATTCCAAAGGGCTTGCATATTCTTTTTTGCAACTGCGTGTGTTTGTATTATGACAAGGTGTGTTCTTCCCGCCTGTGCAGCACTTCATCAGTCAGAGGGAGGAGTTTGAGACGGCGAGGGACAGCATTCTGGTGTGGCTGACCGAGATGGACCTGCAGCTCACCAACATTGAGCACTTCTCCGAGTGCGACATCCAGGCCAAGATCAAACAGCTCCGGGTGAGAGAAACCTCCAACTTCTGCAACTCAATCCTACCCACGATGTTCACTTTAATTGATCAATCCGGATGTGACCGGCGCTTGCAACAAATTGGGTTTTTGTTTTCAACAAGAATTAAATGAAATACTCTACATTGAAATATGAAGAAAAAAATACCACATATCGGGCTTTCCACACGCGGTTAGCGAGGCTTTTTATCGCCCCGCAGTCGTTCCAGCAGGAGATCTCACTGACCACGGCCAAGATCGAGGGCATCTTCCACCAAGGCGAGGCGCTGATCGAGAAGAGCGAGCCGCTGGACGCCGCCGTCATCGAGGAGGAGCTCGAGGAGCTGCAGCGCTACTGCCAGGAGGTCTTCGGCCGGGTCGAGCGATACTACAAGAAGCTCATCCGGCTACCCGTAAGACCTCAAACACATCTGACGGAAAAGTACAGTCGACCAAAGATGGGCAAATTAAATGCTGGAGAATTCTTTTTTTATTTTGGGGGGGTGCATGAATAAAAGATCCTCTATGCTCCTAAGCCAACAAACAAAATAACCGCATACTGTAATTGTTTTTTGTTTTCTTACCCCTATTTTTCACTTACATAGAACCATTCAAGGACGGCACAAAAGTGCCAAACAAGTACCTAACATTAAGTGCAAGAACTCATTTTGTACATTTCACAAAAATCATCTCCGTTTGAATTTTAATATCATCGAAGTACTATATTTGTCCTGAATATCATTCCAAATTGGCAAAAAAAATTATGAAGCCAATTCATTTTGTAGTGTAGGGCAGTTAAAGACCCAATAGCAGCGTGATGAAGACGTGTCTGCCATCTAGTGGTGACTAAAAACGACAGCCAATTGGGTATCTGCGGATTTGGAGATGTTTTTTTTCTTTATCGAATTCCCCTTCAGCTGGCTGAGGACGATGCCGAAGCGTCTCTCTCGGACCGCGAGCTGGAGCTGGACGAGGCCGCCGACCTGTCGGGCGACCTGTCGGGCCTGCCGCCGTGGAGCGAGCGTCTGGGCGACGGCTTCCTGTCGCCGCTGCCTTCCTCGGGGCGCTCGGCGGCCTCGCTGGCGGCGCAGCTGCGGACCGAGCGCTCGGGCCGGGACACGCCGGCCAGCGTGGACTCCATCCCGCTGGAGTGGGACCACGACTACGACCTGAGCCGCGGCCTGGAGAGCGCCAGTCGGGCCCTCAGGGAGCAGCAGAGCGAGGAGGCGGACTTCCTGGAGCTGCCTGCCTCCGCCTTGGCGGGTCAGTACTCAATCCCGATGTTCTCAACCAGTTTCCTGCCGATGTTGTTGTTGCGAAATGTCGATTTCACAGTGGGACGACTCCAATTGATTGCCCGCCTCGGTAAAACGATGACTGAAAATTGTTCACTGAATTCGTCAACAAGTTTTTATTGGCAAACGTGATGTAAAAGTTTGTTCTTGTCCATATTTATCTTCGACAGTTGAACCATGTGATGAATTCGTCTTAATAATAATACAGATAGTTTTACATGCAGAAAACAAAAGTCTACACACCCCTGTCCTCCAATGGCTCTCCCAAGACTGGACGTGCGCACCCGTGATCTAAAACAAGCAGGGTACCATCCCCAAGGACTGGAATTTGACACCTATTTCTTCCTTACATTACGCAAAACTCACATTTATTGTGCAATAATCTCGTTGTAACATGTATTTGTTACATATTTTGATGCATTTTTATGCTTTAGAAAACATTTCTCTGAATTTTGGGAGGGGGTTGGAACGGATTAGGGCTTTTACATGGAAAACGCGTCTCTGCTCACAAAACTTTCTAGACAAGAAATTTCTTCCAGAACATAATACATTTTTAGAGGACTATCACACTGATGGAGAGCCCTCAAAAAGTCAAGTATCACATACGATACGTTTGGCGTCGTCGGTTCAGGATCCAGACAGCAGATGGGAGCCTAATGGACTTTGCCGAGCCCCCACAGCGTTGTACTTGCGCCCCGCCAGCAAAACGGCGGGACGGTCAGTGGTGTAAAATGGCCGGTGCTGAATATGTGTGTGCTTCCCAATGTGTCTTCCAGATGTAGTGATCCCAGAAAACCCGGAAGCCTTTGTTAAACTAACCGAGAAAACACTGAGGTGCTCCGCTGGTAGGCAACGTGCTAACGAAGCCAGCATGCCTCCGGGATTTCCAAACTCTGTGGCACCTGTGGCCTTCGAGCTTTCACCACTTTTGCATTTGTGTTCATTTGCACTTTTTGGTCATGGGTAGCGACACTTTTGTAGCACCGGGGAGGGCTCCATTCCATTTCTTTTTGGTCAGCGCAAGTCCCGAAAAAAATCAAATCGAATAAAAAAGACCGAACAGAAATGGAGACGAGTCCAGCACCTTGTTTCTCACTTTGCTTTGTGCTGTGTGGCTGTAGACCTTTTCACCAAGGGTGGCAAAAGCGCAAGCATTCTTCGAGACGACGTTCGGATGCAGCTCAAAATGCCGATTTCGTTCACATCGTCGCTATTCCCGCGTTCGGAAAATTTGGTGTCACCGGCCTGTCGCAAACAGACGTCATTTCCACTTGTTACTTTCGCCGTCGAGACAGAAAATAACACCTTGAAATGGAGAGCGCACTCCAGAGCTCACGTTCGCTAACCGGCTCGTTGTTACGTTTTGCGAAATGAATCAAATGAAACCCGAGCCAGCATTTTAGTCACACCTCCGTGTGACTTTCTACGACCGCCACTCGACTTCTCAAGTCAGCGCTCGTCAATCATATCTTCCGCCACCCAGAAGGAGGCCCGCCACTCGTTTCCGATCACCATGAAAAGGTCTATCAAACCTCTTTGCATGTTGTGCTGCCTCTTCGATGGGCGAAGGCGATGGCGAGTTAAGTGTCACGTGATCCGCGCACAGGCAGCTGACGCGAAAGACTTTCTCGTGTCTGGACGGAAAACGGCACACGTAGTGCCGGCGTGATGACGAGCAGCATATGTGAACGTTGTGTGTCCGCAGGGGAAGCGGCCTCGCCTGGCCCGCCGCCGCCGGCCGACGGCAGCCGCAGCCGCACGCGCGCCGCCGCCGTTGACCTCGATGCCTCCTACATGGGATACGTACGTTTGAATTTTCTTCACCTAAATAGTCATCATGTTTGCGTTATTCTACTGTTTTTGTGTTTTGTTTCTTATTTGGGTTGTTGTATTTATTGTTGAATGAAACAATCAAGCAAATTGGTTGATGGACTGCATATTAATGATGCGACGATTCCATTCCTTCATAGATTTATTATGATAAAAAATGTGAGAGACATATTTTAAAAACTTTTTTAGCTTGTTGTTATATTTTATTGGATTATTCATGGAAATAAAATAGGCAGAATAATTTACTGTTGCTTTTAGAATGCCATTGCTTATTATATTAAAATCATAAGATTTATTGATAAATATCAAATATTTTTTTATAACAAGCAAATATTTTAACAAAATATCTGTGATACATATATTTACTGAAATCATCATCAGTCATTACGCAAAAAAAAAATAATTCTATGCAATATATCATGGTATTTGGTCAAATAAAAGATTTTTTTATTTACTGTCTGATTTGGACTGGATGTCCTTTTTTTTTTTTTTTTTTTATTGACTGAAATCATTCATAATTTATATGCATCCATTCATTATCTGAGAGCCGCTTCACCTCAGGATGGTCGTGTGGGTGCTGGGTGGATCTTATGCCAGTCGTCTTTGGGCAGGAGGCGGGGCACACCCGCAATTGGTTGCCAGCCAATCGCAGGGCACCAATAGACAAACAACCTTTCACGCTCACAATCGGACCTCGGGACAATTTGGAGCGATCACTTAACCTCGCGTGATTGTGAAATCACCATCGTCCTTGGGATCGTCAACTCTTCTCACTTCAAATATTTGTATCAGTCGCGGCTCTTTCTTGTGCGCGCTGCAGATGCGACTGCTGGGTGAGTGTCGCGGCAACATTGACACCGTGAAGAGGATGGGCCACGAGTTAAAAGAAGAAGAGGACACGGCGGCCGGCCTGGCCAATCCCGGCGGCTCCGAGTGCCAAACGTCCGGTGAGTCCCCCCGCCGCTGCTTCGACGGCATTCCAAGCCCCGCCATTTTTCCTCGTCAAAGCAAGTCGAGTTTATTTATATCGGCCCGAATCACAAAAGGGTCTCAAAGGACCTTCACAAAGTCGCAGTTGACAAATAAGAAGCGCATCAGACCCCCCCCCCCCGGATGACTTTGCGGGTTCTGTCGCAGGCGTGATCGAGCGCTGGGAGCTCCTGCAGGCTCAGGACCTCAGCAAGGAGATTCGCACCAAGCAGAACCAGCAGCAATGGCGGCAGCTCAACTCGGATCTCAACAAGATCTGGACTTGGCTGCGGGAGGCGGGCGACGAGCTGGAGCAGCAGCGGAGGCTGGACCTCAGCACCGACATCCAGACCATCGAGTTCCGCATCAGGAAGCTCAAGGTGTCATGTCTGTCGCTTCGGGCACTCGGGAATTAACTGTCCGTTATGGTGCACGGAAGAAAGGAGGCATTGCGGCGGCCTTCGCATTCCCGTATGTGTCGTGTCACATTTTCAGCGCGTTGACGACTCGCGTGCGCTTACCGTACGACACGAACAGCAATGGAGGCAGGAGGGAGATTTACGTTTTCGAGCTTGAATTACAGTCACGATTTTGATTTTGTGTCAGCTAAAAAAGATTTTTTTTTTTTTTTTTTTGCCCACTCTGTCGTGTTTTCTAGCTTCAGTAACACGACGTCAAAAAAATAAAGCACGAAACATCCCACCACATCGTGCGACTGCAGGAGGTCCCCAAATGTCATCGCTCTATTCATAAACGTACATTACGTATGTTGAGTTTTGCCATTACAACATTCATAGTTAAATAGACCAAGTAAAAAAAAAAAAAGCCTTTGTTTTAGATTTAATCAAAAAAGAAATGTCTTTGAAAAGAGAAAAATACAGTCGGGGGCGAGGGGCTCTTCACCAAAACCTGAAGTGAGGAAGCCTTTTGGATTCTCGATGAAACATCATCAACAACCAAAAAAGTCCGCTCGCCTCCATCCAGCCTGCGCGGAAGCCGAACGTGACGATGACTTGTCCTTCTCCCGAGTTGCCCTAAACGGGGGCCGACGTGTGTCCAGGAGCTGCAGAGGGCTTGGGACAAGCGCAAGGGCATCGTGCTGTCCATCAACCTATGCAGCGCCGACTTTGTGCACTCGGACACGGACGAGTCCAAGGAACTGCGGGCCAAACTCAAGGACATGAACAACCTGTGGGACAAGCTGGCCGCCTCCTTGGACGAGTGGAGGTCCTCGCTGCAGGGAGCCCTCATGCAGTGTCAGGTGGGTTAAGATCGTCTGTTCTTCGGCGCAAGTACGGATAAGAAAGTATTCATACTTCATTGTCCGCTGATCCCGCAAGCAGGACTTCCACGAGATGAGTCACGGTCTCCTGCTGTGGTTGGAAAATATCGACCGCCGGCGCAACGAGGTGGTCCCCATCGACCCCATTCAGGATAGCGACACTCTGCAAGAGCACCATAAGTCACTCATGGTATGGGAATCGAGTCATCTGGAGACAAATTCCTCTTGGCCAATTAATTTGGAGGACTGGGTTTTTGGGGCATGGCTTCTTGAGACCTTTTTTTTTGAGGGGGGGGGGGGTCAATTCATGATAGACAGGTCTGACAAGTATCAAAGTCAGACTGGCCCGAATAGCTAAATTATTATTTAGTGGCGCTAGCCAAAATGGCCGCTTCACACCAAAATGGAAGACTTCCTATGTCTTTTTGGTCATATGTTCTTGAGATTTTTTTCAATGGGTCTACTCGTGATAGACAAGAATGCTGAATTTCGTGTCTCTAAGACAAATTGGCCTTACAGGCTGAACTAAAAATAATGAAATACAAATACTTGACGATGGTCCAAAATGGCCACTTCAAATCAAAGAGGAAGACTGTCTGTATTTTCGCGCAAGTGTTCTTGAGACTTTTTTGTGGGTCTCAGTCATCATAGCTGTCTGACAAATTTTATGTTGCAAAGAAAACAGGCTTTTGGAGCTGGGTTTTTTTCTTACTTAATTGTAGAGTCCACTCCCAAGCTAAACCACAATGACAGACTTCCTGTGTCTTTTGGGGCTTTTTTTTGTGGGTCTCCTCATGATAAACACGTCTACCAGCATTCATTTATCGATAAAGTGACTTTGAGGGCTGACTTTTCAAAAATATTCTCAAGTCGCGCCAGTGAGCCAACATGGCAGTCTTCCCGTGATCTTGCTCGGCTCAGGCTCAGCTCTGACTTGCGCTTGCAGCAAATCCGCCAGGAGCTGCTGGACTCTCAGCGGAAGGTGGCCTCGCTGCAGGACATGGCGCTGCAGTTGCTGGTCAACTCGCAGAGCGGCGACTGCCTGGAGGCCAAGGAGAAGGTCCACGTCATCGGCAACCGCCTCAAGCTGTTGCTGAAGGAGGTCACCCGAGACCTGAGGGAACTGGCCAGGATCCTGGACATGACCAGCAGTCAGCAGGTACACCAAATCCCGAGTCCCCGGAGAGGCCCATAGAATGGACGCGTACAAATGACTACTTTCCGTTTCGCCATTTGATGACATTTTTGACTCTGCGATACATAGAGGCTCTCATTTTTGAAGTACAGTGTGAGTTTTGTGTGTTGTGTTTCCTCAGGATCTGTCATCTTGGTCGTCTGCGGATGATTTGGACACGGGATCCGGCTCGCTCAGTCCCGCCTCGGGGAGGAGCACTCCGAGTCGGCGGCGATCGGTAACGTATACGCCTGCCTCCTTCTGCTCCTCTTCAACCCCACCGGGACCTCCGCCGCTAGAATGCGGGCAGCTCCTTTCACACAAAGTTGACGGGAAATTTCAGAATTGGGACCGCGACAGAAGATCGACCCGTGACTCGGCTGTAATTTTGAAGCGAAAGCCAACATTTTTATCATGAACGAAAACAAACGAAAAATACCTGCAACTAAAATTGAAAAAAAAAAAATCCATGTTCCTTGGCGCAATAAAATAGAAAACCAAAAAAATAATTGAAAGCTACGTCTAATTATAATGATAGCGAAAACTCGTCTGTGTCACTTACGATAATCCATTCGGGTGCATTTTAAATGTATTCATTTCGGAATTGCTGTACATTCCTCCAGAAGAAAGAAAGTCAAACAGTCGTTTGAGAATTGCTTGTTTACTTTATGACACGATACCTCATGACATTTTCTCTTTTGTCTTACGCTTGACAAAGATTTCAGACAAAAAAAAAAAAACTAATACTAAACCGAATTAAAACTCAACTAAAACAGAAGCATTTTTGGAAAAAAAACCTGCTCAAAAAACTTCTTAAAACTACCTGAATTTCAGAAAGCCAAGTTAAAACAAAATAAAAAAACGACGATAATGGAAACAAAAAAAAACCTGAACTATGATTATGCTGACTTTCCTCAACATTCTAAAATTCACTGCTTCCCTTTTGCCACATTTTGCAGCCTTCTTCCCAAAGGGATGAAATTCATTTTTTCCCCTCCCAAGAAAAAGCTGGGCAGTGTGAAAGGGGCTCTCCAACACCTGCATCCCACGGAAGTCAAAAATGCACCTCCCTCCCATATTCGGATCTTTCCTCAACTCCTCTTCCGCACCTCCACCTCTCCTCTCACTTCCCAAACTTTTCACGCATTCATGACTCGTGCAGCGCACCCTGCGAGAGAGCCGGCAAACTGGATTTTCTTTTCCCTTCCTTGACTTCCAACGTCAAAACCTCCTAGCGTGTGGGCGAATCTTTTTTCCCAGTCAGCCTCCCTCGGAACTCTTCCTCACTCTAGTTTGGATCCCAGCAAATGTCTGCTTTTAGTGCGGCAGTGTTATATTTGTCATTTGGAGAAATGGACCTTCTCACCATGATGTCACTTCTACTTCCGGGTGGCAAAAGCCGTCTCTTCTGGCGCCTCTAGTGGTGAGGGGTGTCATTACTGGTTTTTTGGTTTGTTTTTTTTCTCAACCACCTTCATTTTTGTGTAAAGACTTTCATATATGAAGTAAGTTACTTCCAAGATCTGAATTTCAACAGGTAAAGACTATTGTCAAAAGAATTATAGCTGGCAATTCCAAGTGAGTTGCAAACCTTTTTTTTTTCTCCATCTTTTTGCCTTCCATTGAGTCGTCCAGGTCAGTGGCAGCCAATCAATTTCCGCCACCCGGAAATATCCTTGGTGCCACTCATTGACAATCGTTATGAAAAGGTCTCTAAGCATGCCGATGTGGCCTTCACATGGCTGAATGATCCCGCCACTATGTTTTGTTTTTTTCTGTGGCTGCTCGCCTTTTATCTCCTCTGCGGGGGGGACGTCAGTGTCATCGAGTGGCTTCTGTCTTGATTTGCCTGGACTGAAACTTTTCTTTTCTTTTACACCTCCCTGCCCCCCTTCCATTCTTCTACCGACCCGTTCATTGCAAACAGCGGCGGGGCAAATGTAATGTGTCACAGCGTGGAGGCCCTGTGAGCGGTCCGCAGCACAGGTACATGGTTCTGTTGGTTGCTAGCGCACTCGGAAGATGATGGAAGTCAGCGGCCGCGCGGGTTCCGGAACAGGGCTTTCTAACCTTTATTAAGCCGAGGCAAATATAGCGCGCAACACCAAGCAGAAATGTCGCTAATAGTCACTACGTTGACTTTGGAGTTTACAGTGAAACCTGACTATTCACAGGGGATGGGGACGGAGCCCTGCGGCACACCGCGAAAACCACCAGATTGACGTCTCCCCCTGAAAGCTTGGGATGAGCCATAGATTCCACTCGGGCGTCATGCACATACAGTATGGCTCAACTCACTTCTGCCAAGTTGCCACCAGATGGCACCAAAGCAATTCTGTTATGAGTGAAGAAATGCATTTTTCACCGACTAACAGAGGATGGCATAAAATAACTGCCAACAGTCAACCTTGCGAATGCCAAACATCAAATATGCCAGGGTTTACTGTGATTCGTTTGTGAACAAGCTTGACTTTTGATTTTTGACAACTTATGTTTCATCAGATCGATTCCCCCCTTCATTTTTTTCTTCAGTATTTTTAAAACTTGAATTTGATTTGATTGATTTGATACCCCCTTTTCACTATTCACGGGCCGGCCTTCTCCCTATCCCCTGTGAATCATCAAAATGTGTGAATACTCAAACACTGACATCGATAGATGAAAAAAGATTTGTCATCATAAAATTATATTTTCCAGATGAATCAAGTGCACTAGGATAATTGCTTGCTGGGTTGGGAATCCCAGTTCTGAACTTTTTTTTTTTTTTTTTGCGTGATCATGTCAGTGAATTCCATCATCTTCTGCAAGTCTAGACGCTCTTGTGTAGGCCGGCTGACCAGCGTCAGCCGGGCCCTCCCTTCCTGGTTTTTAAGGAATTTCTGCTGCTTAATAACCAGCCACTGGATTCGCCCCCCAAGTGTTTCTCTCTCGCTAACAACAACAACAGCGCTCCGCCACTAGTGGGCGCACTTGCCCCTATACGCCCATCTTTCTCTCTCAGCCATCAAATGTCTGCAATGAACAACACAAAAGGCTGCCGTTTCTTTCTTTGTGACTTCTTCTGTCGCTGTCAACCAACTCTGCACCCCCCTTCCGCCCCTTTTTTTCAGTCATCGCCGCTCGTCATTTGTGAGGACTCCTTCCATACATGATGGTTGTCCACTGCTGTTTTTTTTTAAGCCTGCTTTTTCTGTGCTGGTTTTTCTTGCAAAACTTCAAAGTCTTGCCGTATTCTGGTCAGACAGAAAACATTGATGAGACTTTTTTATCCCAACTTTTACATAAAAAAAAAAGTGCGATTTCATTTGCGAGATGTCCTTTTTTTCCGAATGTAACCTTTGCTTTTTGGCAGGTGTCGCAGCGCCGCTGGGTGCGCTTCCTGCCTTTCTGACGCACCGCCGTCGCCGCCACCTCGGGGCGCTTCCTTGGCCCGGCGCGTCCTGCGAGTGGCGCTGCCCTTCCAGCTGGCGCTCCTGCTGCTGCTGCTCGTCGCCTTCCTGCTGCCCTTGTCCGAGGCGGACTACTGCGCCCAGTCCAACAACTTCGCCCACTCCTTCTACCCCATGCTGAGCTACACCAACGGACCTCCGCCCGTCTAGAAAGCGCAACTGACACCAAAAAGCACCCTTTGCAATGAGCTGGATTGCTGCAGAACTGAGTCGTAAATTGTGATCTAATCGATCCATGTGACGTGACTAGAGGTGTCGGTTCAAGGCGTCTGCCCCGAGGTTCTTATCGTTCACGGAAAACAAACAAAATCACGACAACTGGAATTGGAAAAAAGATGTTTGTGAACTGAAAGCTAAATGGAAAGAAAAATGATAACGAACTGAATAGGTATTATGTGTTTACCCAACTAATCAAAATGAGCTAGGCTCATCGCAAAAAAAAAAAGTGCTTTGTTTTGGTCTTGGTCACTTGGTTTGATACAGAAGCTTTTTAGGTCGATTTAGAATCTACTTCGGCTCTGCTGGATTTGAAATTTGATTTGTGGATGGTGGCTCATTTGTGTCGCGTGCGACCCGAGCCAACATTTTCGAAACCGATTAATTTCACGTCATTTTTGTTTGGCCGCTGCTACGAAAAGAGGCCTGGGTCGGATTTTGAAAAAAAAAATCGGAATTGTTCACACCGACATGAAAAAATGGGATTCGTGACCTGCAGTTTGAACGAAGCCTTCTAGACAGACTCTCTAGAAATGGTTCAAGTTGTCACCACTCTCCCTAGGAGTTATTCTTTTTTTTTTGGGGCGGGGGGGGGGGGGTTTGAGAA
>CAAKHF010001619.1:57988-78423 GCA_901007745.1 Hippocampus kuda | reverse complement strand
GGGGTCTAGATGACATTTTACAACCCCTTCATGTACAAGTGCAGGTCATTCTAAAGGGTTCACAAAGTTTTCCTTGGAACTGGATGTGACATGACTGAAACTGCTGTTTGGAAGGACAGTAATGGGGTCAACATTTAGGCAGGAGTACCCACGTCAAAATGAATAATAATCACGTGACGAGCGGAGGAATTACAAAATAACACACACACACACACACACACACACACACACACACACACACACACACACACACACACCAAAGTAAATGACTGAAACGCAGGCTGTGATTTTTCTCATGATTCTACTTAGTAATGCTTAACACAGTTGCGTGTTTTTTTAAATTTCTTTGGTCTGCATGCAGTTCCACATCCCCACCAACAATTTTTAACCTGACATGCTGAGATTATTTTTAAAGAGAGCCGCCGTCAGGGCGACGTGGGTCGTTTTATTTTTACAACATATCAAATACTATAGAGCCAGATAGAAACTATTGTATTTTTTTGTATGCTTACCCGGTGTCAGATGTGGAACAAAGTGTGGATGATCGTATATGTGTGTGTGTACTGTATATAATCTTTATGACAAATGTATACGCGAGCATCAGAAACAATGAATGCCAAATCTCTATTTTGATATCTGTGGTGTGTTTTTTTTTTCGAGGAAGTTGGAGTGTCTGAGAGGGAGAGGCGGTAGCCTCTCTCATGCATTTCTTTTGAAACTAGGTTAGAAAATAGTCATTTATATTTAAAAAGTTAGCAGAATGTACTATTCACCTTGTTTTTCTTTATTTGTAGACCAGCACACACATGTTCTCTATTTTGAATAATGAATATTGTAATATATACATTGTCAATTATTTTAAAAGTGTAGCCGAAGAGCAATTGTATTTTACTTTAATTTTAATTTTAGAGCAGCAAATCATGCTTGCATTTTCACAATTTTATATGTATTTTTGAATTTGATTAGTTCTTTTAATTTGCGCCGGAAACAAAACAATGACATTGTTGAACGCTGTAAAGTATTTGAGTAAAATAAAATGCAATAATTGCAATCAGTATACAAAATACAGAAGCTACAACAAAAACTGTGAATGAATCTCAAATATTATATATATATATATATATATATATATATATATATATATATATATATATATATATATATATATATATATATATATATATATATAATTTTTTTCTCATTTAGTTTTACAGTCAATACAAAAGTAAGAAAACGAACTCATGGGCAAATAAAAAATTGATTACAGCGGCCCCGAATTCGGACTGAAAGGCTTTCCTGTGCTACGGGCTGACTTTGCGGCATTAATCCTGTTTACGTAGACATTAATTGAACTGCAAACCAATATATGACTCAAGACCAACTCATAAATCAATATAAAGTGGAGAAAATGTCAATTGATGCCCATGAAAGTTTGTCGTATTATTCAGTACGCGCTCAACTATAATACATGCTCCGTTGCTTGTCACGTCCACACAAAACATGACAGAAGAGTAATTTTTATAACACGACTTTTTTGGGGGGAGGTATTCCTTTACTAAAGAAAAATTACTCTGTTAATTTGCGTTTTAGCCCTGGGTTACACTTGAACCTGCGAGTTATAGATCGGGGTTAAATATTATTAAAAAGCGGAAGTAATCCTCCAATAGAAACTTTATTGACAACCCAACACGTCTTTCCCAGATGATCAAATTTGACAGCGGGAGATTTGTTCATTCGGAACGTTTACATTTGAACGCGTGAACGTCGTTTAGTGACGACTGTTCGTCATGATTTCCCCGTCGAGCGAGCCAATTGCAGTTCGGCTAGCCATTTGCTGCTAGCCGCGTAATACAGGTAGCGAGCCGAGCACCGTTTGTATTTCAAGCGTTTCATTTAATTGGCACGCCTTGCTAACCAGTTTTCTGCTCAGTGTGCTAATCCGTCATTGGGTGACATTTTCTGTGCTTCCCCCATCAAATTTCAAGTGATCAATGAATGAAATACAGAAACATGCACTTGTGCAATTTGTTTTTATCCTGACACGAAATGCGACTCTAGCTGTAGCAAGAGTGGATCCAAAATTCTATTTAAAATACCAAATAGCTCTTCAGCATCTCTAAAATGTACCCCCTCCCTCTTAATGACCATCTTACGTATTAAATTTATGATTTTTTTTTAAAAAAAATGGTGGTGTTATTTGTTGATGTTCTTTATTTTAATTGTTTTTGTTTATTTAGTTTTGTCATAGAATTGAATTTTATTTACATTCTGTATTGAAATAAATGCATTTGTATTCCCATGTAGTGTGTGAGCAAGCGGCCAGAGGAGAAAAACAAAACATGCTTCTGCGGACTTGGTGGGATAAACTGGGAGCTGCCAGGAACTTTGTTACCTCAGTGTTTCCTTTTCATCTGACTCAAGCACCCAAGTGTGAGATCAAATTCAGGACTCAGCCATGCTCCTCTGCTCTCCAGACGAGGAGGTCCTTCAACGCACCTCTGCTCAAGCCAGAACCTCCAAGCCACTTTTTGTCGCCTGCGTTCAGTGGATTCCAAAGGCCGCCGGGCTGCATTTTTTCAATGGATTTTCAACACAGGAGTAACCAGAAGCGTTTGTACGCATCAAATCTGGTCAAGTCCGTTTTAAAAACCACCTTGAAACCAGTGATAGCACCTGGGAAAAGAGTTCCAAAAGGGCCCAGAACTAAACAACCTTCCAGATCTAATCAGCCTTCCCTGAATCAGGACATGGTGAGTCAGCCTTGCATGATTTGTTCATTCCGCTCGTGTGTGTTAGCATTCTTGTGTGGTTGCTTCCACAGGACATGATGCAATGTATAGCCTTTGCAACAGCAGACCAGTACAATCTGCCCACTCTCAGCGTTGACCTGACACAACACGGCTTCCATGAAGTGGAGTTCCCTCGAGGTAAGACCGCACTTGGCCTGCATACAAACTGCAACGCCCCCCGACCCCCCCCCCCCAAAGCCCTGAATTCCCTGATGATTGCGCAGCTTGAAACATTACCGTCGTCGCCGAAAAAAATTGCACTGATTTCAATAGACTACTTCCAAAGTTAAAATTGTTTTTATCTTCCTTCACTTGTCGTCTGGGGGGGGGGGGGGGGGTCACATTTCAGATGCCTCCAATGTGCTGGTGATCCGTTCGGACGCGAGCGCCAAATCAGACGACAGCTCTTTCATCTTCTTCTTCAGGTGGACTCGCCACATTTATTTTCATCACTGTTGCATTTTTTTTTTTTTTTTGGGAGGCACTCAAACTTTTGCCTTTGAGGAGGACAAATGGAAATGTTATTTCAATATTTTTTGCATACAAATGTTTTTCTCTCCCTCTTTTTTCATGTATGTCCATTTTACAATTTTCAGGGAAGGCTCTGTGGTTTTCTGGAATGTGGAAGAGAAAATGGTAAAACACCATCTCATTTTCTGTCATTCATGCCAGATGTACACACACAAACATACACACACACAAAAAAAAGTCAGTATCACATTTCCGGCTTTTGTTTTGATTCAAACTCCGGCTGCATCTCACATTCAAACTTTATATATATATATATATATATATATATATATATATATATATATATATATATATATATATATATATATATATATATATATATATATATATATATATATATATATATATTTAATTTAATTTCAGTGTAAAATATTTTCCGGTCTAATCGTTGTTAAATGAAGCAAATTTGGCAAAACTTCACATAAATCTTGAGGACCATTTTAGTGTTACAATGTTGAGGGTTTTTTTTTTCTCAAGCTAGTATTTAGCAGTCTGCTTTGTCACTCAGCAAATCAAATAAATGAGTCAATGAAAAATCTCCCAATTTTAGCAACCCTCATCCTGCTGCCGATAATACGTACGCCCAAACTTTTTTGATTATCAGCTGAAGAAGGTGCTGAGGCTATTGGAGCGTCACGAGAGTCAGCCGTACGAGGTGGCGCTGGTCCACTGGGAAAACGAAGAGATCAACTACACGTACGGCGAGTGAGTGAGTCCACATCTTCAACGTATTGAAATCGTTTTGTTGAGTGCCCCCCCCCCCCACTTTGTGATCGTTACGGTTGGCTCCGCGCAGGGGAAACACAAAACTGGAGCACGGCAACTTTATTTTGAGCAAGCACTCGGAGGAGCACGACGCCGTTCTGGAGAAGTTCGCCTTTTCCAACGCTTTGTGTTTGTCAGGTGAGACGTGGCGTCGTCCGCCACACGGCAAATCAAATTGAAATCATTCCCACAGCCTTGATACTTACCGAGGAACTGCGCGCAGCCCTTTATTACTGTATTTTCCACACTAAAAGGCGCACCTAAAAGCCACACCTAAAAGCCGTCCATTTTCTTAAAAGCTCGCAGCGCGCCATAAAGTCCGATGCACCTTGTGTATGGTCATTACGGTAATATTTCGACCCCAAAATGGCTTCTTGCTGGAGACATTCTTCCGACGCAGATTTCAAACTTAAAGCGATAGGTTTCACAATTGAACACGGAAATAGAACAGAGGCAAGAGACTTCAACGTTAACAAGTCGATGTTATAACTTGCTGTTGGTTAAGTGAACTGTGTCGCTGCTTTATAAATAGGTTTTACTGACATCTGGTGGTGGCTATATAAATAAGGGTGTAGTGTCGTGTTCTGTTGGCATTTCCTTGAGTGTAGCTCCGCCTGGTGGATGCATTGTAGATTGCGTCTTAGAAAGCGGTGCGTCCAAAATATGAAAAAAAAATGACAAAATAGGCCATTCATTGAAGGTGCGCCTCATAATCCAGTGCGCCTTTTAGTGTGGAAAATACAGTAATTTTTTTTTTCATTTAAAAAAAAACAAAACACCAAAAACGTATTTTTTGGTTTGAGTCAATGGTGTTGAACATGTGCTCTCTTTGTCTGTTTGTGTCACTTGGTTGCTCCAGTCAAGTTGGCCATATGGGAGGTGTCGCTGGATAACTTTGTGGAGTCAATTCAGTCAATCCCCGAGGTACGCGTCGCACACCTTCAAGCCGTCTGGTGTCAGGGGAGGTGTGTTGTTGCAGCAGTCAAGCACCTCCTTTTTTTTTTTTTTTTCCCCCCCCCCCCCCCAAGACGCTCAAGTCAGGCACAAGAGTCAAGTTGTCGTCAGCGGAGGTGATGCAGAAGATCGGCGAGCTCTTCACGTTGAGGTCAAACGCCGTCAGGCACTCCGCAAGTCACACGCGCGCACTTTCGAGCCTCCCTGAAGGCACAGTTTGAAAATGACATCGTAACGTTAAAAATGACAACGGCGAGAGGTGTTAAAATAATAATTCACAATTAGATGCATTTGAAATCTTGATATCAATCGTGAAAAGTTCAACCCGGTTTTTGTGTGTTTTACATCCTTGGCCACTAGAGATGATTCTGATGCTGATTTTTTAAAAAACATATTCAATGGAAAATAAATTAATGCATTAATTAGATGATGGTGGTTTTATTTAAATATAGAGATTTTAGTTTAAAAAATTATAACATTGCTTCAATTGTTTTATTAATAAAAAATAACAAAAAAATTTATGTATGTATTTTTAATAAAACATTAAAATGACCTATGGGAAATAGAAATATATGGATGCACATTTCTAATGTGACGACACTTTTTTTTCCAATCAGGTTCCTGTTTCTTATTTTATATCATTAAAAAAGTTTACATAGAAAATTCTAAATAAAAATACATCAATTAGACATTTTATGAGCTTGTATTAAAACGATCCATTCCTCAACGGGTTCTCATAGCTTTTTAAAATTAATTAGAAAACACCGATTGCATAATAATCTTTCTAGTGTTTACTTTTTTTTTTTTAAAGTAATTGATAGCTTGACAAAAACAAATAAAAAATGCAAACTGTATTCCGTGGATGGCTTGGAGTGATGGGTCCGATATATGGAAAGTGTCCGTTGAAATGCCGCCGTTGCCGTCGCCAGACATTGCATCAACCTGAGCTCCGACCTCCTGCTCACGCCCGACTTTTACTGGGACCGAGAGAACCTGGAGAAGATCTACGACAAGACCTGCCAGTTCCTCAGCATCAACCGCAGGGTCAAGGTGACCGGAAAAAAAGACAAATCCGAATCATTGCAATTGCGCTCGCGCTCACTCGGCGCGATGTCTCTGGCCGCCGCTCTGCAGGTTGTGAACGAGAAGCTGGAGCACTGCACTCAGCTGACGGACCTGATGAGGAGCCACCTGAGCGAGAAGCACAGCCTGCGGCTGGAGTGGATGATCGTCATCCTCATCACCATTGAAGTGAGCGCCGCCGCGTGTCGTGTGCACAGACGGGACCCGCAACTGATCCGCTCCCATCTTGTTTCTTTTTGTCCTTTCTTTTTTTCTTTTCTTTTTTTTGTCATAGGTGTTGTTTGAAGTGGTGAGAATGATCTTCTGAATGGCGGGGAGAGTCTTCAGACATACGCGTCCTGCGTTTGGGTACGCTCCACGACCTTGTGCGGAGCCAACAGCTGCACTTGTGAGCTATTCTGGCTTCACAATGGCTGCGGCAATTGGCTCAGGTGTGAAAAAGACGCCGTGTGGACTTGCCGCACTAATCTACGCAATTCACGGAACTCCTGTAAACAGTGACTGTGGCCTTGCTTTCTCCCAGAAAAAAAAAAAAAAGTGTGCGCCAAAGGAAGCAAATCCCGATAAGGAGTCCAGTTTTTGAGGTGAGAAAACGGGCGCGGTAAAAAAAATAATAAAATAAAGAAAAAGATTTCTGTCTGGCAAAATTCTGCCGGGTGAGAGATGGTGCCTGCGGGGATCATGAAATTTGCTTACAATGCTACTGGTGGCACCGCAGGCCTCAACGGTAACTTTACATTTTTAGCATTCAAGCTGAGCGACTTGTTTATTCGGATTCTGTTTTGTCGTCATTTGTGCAATAAAATGTGAATTCAGCCCTGATTTTATTATTATTTGTAATTTATATAATTAAATTGAAACAAATTCTTTTACTCAATTATGGTGAATACAAAAAAAACATGTTTAGAGCGTTGTAAAATAATTAATGTCAAGATGTCCACGTTTTTATGTTATGAAATACTTGATTAATGAATTGCAATGAAATAAATTACAATTTATACAAATTATAAACTAAATATGTCAACATTATTATTTTTTTCTTTTTTTATGTCATCTACAAATGATGGGCCCATCTGTCCCTTTTACCATTTGATGTCCAATTCCAAAAAGGTTTTATTTTATATTTACCTTGGACAGTTGTAACAAAAATCATTCGTTTTAACAAGATGAGCCTCGACCAAATGGCTGAGAAGTCGCTCCGGCAAAAAGGGGGAAATATTTACTGTGGTGACTCTTACTAATTTCATCTCGAATGTGTCGCTTACAAGCAGCTTGCCGTTGAATTTTACAAGAATGAAACGTGTTGTGAATATTCCGGCACATCAAGACAGTCGAACCTCGTTACAACGTACCTCGAGGGACATGACGAATATGTATGTACGTTCCAACAGTAGTTCTCTGTAACCATTTAACCAATAAAATGGCCGCCAACTACAACGAAGAATACAGTGGAAACATTTATAGATGTCAAAACATGAACGTGTAATACAGTATAAACATGTCAAAGTTCGATTGTATGATAGTAAAGGCCTTGAAGCTTCTCCCAAAAAAAAACCCAAAAAAACGACAATAATCATAATGTGGTTCTTCTCCTCTCCTGTTATAAGGATTCAAGAATGAAACACATTCACAGATGACTGGACTTTTTTTTTTCTTTCATTCTTTTGTTGCATAACCACCATATGTGACATCAGCACTTGTCTCACGATATATTAATATGTAGCTGATACAAACAAGAAAAGTGTGGCGGGAGTGCAGGGCGTGTTCCTATTTGGAATCATAATAAACACATTCAGCTGTGTGCAACCACCCACCCCCCTCCAAAAAAAAAATTATAAAAGGGTCAATGTGGTCAGTATCTGTGCTCTGATTCTCACTTTTTGCTGTTCGAGTGTAATACAGGGAATATACAATGCGGGTGTCTTAATAAATTGCCACCGTCCGTAAGTCTCTGTCACTTAGCAATTCATGTTTTAAATAGCAAACAAATGGCATCAAATAATAATAATAATATTGATGATGCGATGAATAATCCAAATCAGGCCGCAAATCTCCTCCTCCGCTGTGATTTTCTGGCCATTGAAGCAACCTTGAAAGTAAGAGGAAAAAACAAGAACACGTTCCAGTATTTTCATGAGGATGCAGAATATTTAAAAGAAGAGAAGAAACACAAACGTACCCGCATAATCTCACTCCATGACTGCTGCACTTTCTAATTTGGAATTGTCAAATGCAATGTCAAAATTATCGGCGTCGCTCTCATTTTCAGCCCCGGAGTCGGTGTCTGGCATGGGCTCGGACTCCGCTTCATGCACCGTTTTTGTCCGTCGGTTGAGGTCATGCCGTGGGCTCGCATCTTGAGGCGACAGCGCGTTTGTTTCCCCTGGAATTTCGATTTCTTCCTTTGCGTCTATCCATATGTCCTGTTCGTCCTCTGCTTCTTTTATGGGGGCCACGGTTTCTGGTCTCTCTGCAGTTTGTAATGTTTCACTTGTCTGTACGTTTGGTGTTTCCTTTGGTGTGGCTGCATATTTTTCGACTGGTTCTATGCTCTCTGCTGATTGAATTTCCTCGATAACTTTTACTGTTAACATTGGTAAGATTTCCTCTGCTGCTCCTTCTGTCTCAACTGTTAGGAACCCGGAATCCAAATGGACTGACGATCCCGTAGTCACTGAGATGTCAGTGGATTTCAATTCTTGCGCCAGTTTGGAGGTCTCTTCAGTCCTAACTGCCTGTTTTTGTCCGTTGACAGGCTCGTTTGGTAATGAAACCATTTCCTTTTCTGGAGCCTCTTTAGTTTGCTCTGTCTGCTTCTGGAGCTTGGTGGACTCCTTTTGGGGTACAGAATCTTGGTTTTCTCTAGTTTGAACACATTTCTCCAACAGCTCCATCTGTTTCTGGTTCTCAGTAGACTCTTTTTGGGGTGATGGCACTTGGACATCTCTTGCTTGCTCATGCTCTTCTGTTAGCTTCATCTGTTTCTGGGTATCGATGGACTCTTTTTGGGCTATGGGCTCTTGTGTTTCACTTGCCTGAAAATAATTCTCTTGAAGCTCCATCTGTTGCTGGATCTTGGTGGACATTTTTTGAGGCAGAGGCTCTTGGTTTTCGCTTGCTTGAACAAGTTTGTCTTTTAGATCCATCTGTGGCTGGATTTCAGAGGACTCTTTTTGAGGCAGAGGCTCTTGGTTTTCGCCAGCATGAACGAGTTTCTCTTTTAGTTCTGTCTCTGTCTGTGTCTCAGTGGACTCCTTTTGGAGTAATGCCACTTGGATATCTCTTGCCTGCTCGTGCTCTTCTGTTAGCTTCATCTGTTTCTGGGTATCGATGGACTCTTTTTGGGCTATGGGCTCTTGTGTTTCACTTGCCTGAAAATAATTCTCTTGAAGCCCCATCTGTTTCTGGGTCTCTGTGTACCCTTTTTGAGGCAGAGGCTTTTCGTTTTCGCTTGCTTGAACAAGTTTGTCTTGTAGCTCCGTCTGTTTCTGGCTCTCAGATGACTCTTTTTGGGAAATGGGCTCTTGTGTTTCACTTGTCTGAAAATATTTATCTTGTAGCTCTGTCTGTTTTTGGATCTCAATGGACTCTTTTTGGGGTGATGGCACTTGGACATATCTTGCTTGCTCATGCTCTTTTGTTACCTCCACTTGTTTCTGGGTATCGATGGACTCTTTTTGGGTTAGGGGCTCTTTGTTTTTGCTTGCCTGAACATGTTTTTCTAGTAGGTCCGTCTGTTTCTGGTCTTTAGTGGACTCTTTTTTGAATACTGGCTCCTCTGTTTTTGGCTTCTGACAACTCTTCTTGGTCAGTGCTGCAGATGTTTGTTTCCCGTCTGGCTCTTTTGGAAATGATTGTTGTACCTCAACATTTTCCTCAGATACCCCTGTCTGCTTATGGTTGTCAACTGAAACTACTGAATCCAGTGCCAGAATGGCCTGTACACTAACCTCACTTTGCTCTGTTGTTTTAAAAGAAGCAAGGGGGTCTATTAGGGACAGGAGTTCTGTACCTCTTTGGGATAGCGGTTCTTCTACCTTTGTGATCTGAAAATCTTCCTCATTTGTCATTACATCTTGGCACTCTCCTAGATCTGTTTGGGATAGCGCTTCCTGTGGCTGAACTCCTTTCTCAATTGGATTTTTTTCTTTTTGACTGTCAGCCGGCTCCATCTGGTGGAAGGAAGATTGCACTACAAAGGTTTGATGACCTTCCTTGGTTGGCTCTGTGTCTTTGTGTCTATTTTTTGGGACACAGGGTTCCTCTTTCGCTACCGGTGCCTTACCAGCTTTATCAGTTGCTGCCATTGACTCCTCTGCTTGCAGGGCCCAATTGCTATCTTCTTTTTCCTCCAAACGCTCTTGAAATTTGGGGACCTCTAAACTTTGTGGGGTAGCTTCTTCATGTAATGCCTCTTCCAAAGTCTCACCTTTGCAAGCATGCTCCGTGTATAGTAATTCCCTATTTCCATCAACTTTACCAAGTTCAACGTTTACTGCTCCTTTTAAGACTTTTTGCCTCAAAGTCTCAAGTTGGTTCTCCTTTACATGTGGAGCGATCTCATGACACATCACTGCATAGTCCTCATGCATGACGTCCTCAACACCCAAGGATGCGGAAACAAATTCAACCCCTTCAATATTTCTGTTACCGATGTCTATGAATCCTTTTTCTCTTATCTCAATCTCTGACATATGATCCAAGCTCCTCTCTGCCGTTGTGGTTTCCATTTGGACTACTTGTACTTGAATGCTGTGGTTGGCCTCCATCACTGTTGCTGGCACATGCATCATCACAGCCTCATTGCTGATCCGTGCCATCTCTGCCAAGTCATCGGTCATCATTGGCGATTCATTCACAGCAGTTTCTGTGGATTCTGCTACTACAGATCCCACGAGGGGTTCTTGCATGCAAGATGGTGTCCTAATGCGATCAGGTAGTGCAGTTGAGACTTCTTTAAAACGGCACATGGTCACTTGAGTCACCAGAGCATACTCGCCTGTAGCAATTGTCGCCTCTACATTTGGTAGATCACAGTTTTCTCCCGTAGTTCTGTTTTCCGCATCACTTGCACGTGCCTCAAGTTTGACTTTGTCTGCAAGAGTTCCACAAATGTCAGGGATTTCTTCAAAAATGACATTTTCAAGGCTCTGGGCACAATTTTTTTCCTCCTGGTGTAAGGATATATGTGCTTCTGTGACTTGTAGTGTGCCATCTTCCTCTCCCTCTTTAGCATCTTGCGGTCGGTCATCAACTGTGATCTCTGGTTCCAAATTCTTCTGCTTATCTAAAGCCTGATCCGGTGGAGGCTTGGTTTGCTCTACTTCTGAAACAATTTCTCTCTCCGTTTCTGGTTTTGGAATTTCCTCTTCCAATGTTTCCTTTGAAAATGTTTGAGTGATGCTTTGTTGAGTGATTTCCAGTCCAGGCGTAGCCACCTCCTCCACTGTTTCTGTCTCAACTGCAGGAACTTCTTCCGGCTCTTGGACCTCATCCCTTACAGCTAGCAGTGCTTCTGTTGCAGCACTGGATTCCATTGCTTCATTCTGGTTATCGTCACTTTTCTTTGCCAGAGTACCCTCTGTCAAAACAGTTACTTGCTTCATGTTTATGTTCCCTGGCTGTAGAGTCAATTCAGACATTGGCTCTGCACCCTCCTTGAGTTCGCTTGGGAGGCTCTCCTCTACCAGACTACCTTCTGTTGTTTCTTCAGACTGAAGTAATTCCACATTGGCTTCTTCTGATGCTAAGACTTCAGACATTTTTATGTTGTCCGTTTCATTCACTGCTTCGTTGTCTTTTTCCTGTGGGTCCACATTCATTTCACTTAGCGCTACCGCCTCCTCTTTAACTTCAACTGAAACTTTTCTTTTGTCAGCAATATCTTCCGTTGTTGCCTTTCCCTCTTCTGCCATAACTTGGTCTGCATTCGGTTCTGTTTTGATTATATCCACTGCTTTCTGGTTACTCTCTGCTTGAACTTCAGCCGACCGCATTGTCTCCTCTTTGAGTTCTTCTGTTAACTGTATTTGGATTTGGATTGATTGTTTGGATTGTGTTTCTTCTATTTCTTTCCCTCGCTCAATTTCAGATGCACCCACTGCCACCTCATCATCTTTTGCTGACTCAATAATGGTTTGAAGCTGAGGCGCCATCTCCTCCCCGCATTCTTCTGTCATGGTTTTTGGTGGATGGATGTCTTCTCTTACTTCTTTGTGTTCATCTGATTTTGCACATGTTTCTTGTACTACTTCCCGTTCAGGACTAAGGTCAGATTTGGCCTGCTGGTCTGCGCTAACTAGTTCATCCTCAGTGAGAGGCGCAGGTCTGTATTTCGCTTCAGCAATCAGGGTTTCTTGTGCAAGTATACTTTCTGATACGTCTTCCGCTTTAGCTGACAGGTCTCTTCCTTCTTTGTCTTTGTCTTCTTGTACGAATTTGATTTGAGTGTCGTTTATAGTCTTCTGGTCTTTTGTGGTTTCCTCAGCGTCAGTTTCCGGCAGAGACACGTTGTCGTCTTTCACTTCTTCCCCTGGAGGGTCTTCTCCATGAATGTCTTCTTTGAATTCATCGTGTTGGACGTCAGCTATATCCGATTCAAACTGTGTTTTCGGTGTTGCTACTAATACTTGTTCCTGGATAGATTCAATTTCAGGTGCAACGATTGCTTTGTCCTGAGGCAGTCCTGCAACTGTCTTCTTGTCTGGTTCTGCTTTCTCTGATACGAGCAATGTTGCTTGTACAGCTTCTATTTTGTCTGTGGATGTCTCCACTGGCTCCTTTGCGACATCTTTGTTTTCTGGTTCTATACTAAGATCAGTTAGGAGCTCACTCATCTCTTTGAGTTCACTCACAACCTTCTTGGAAAGCATTTCATCTTCATCAAGTTGAACACTACCTTGCTGCAAAGCCAGTGCTTCTGTCTGTGCTCCTGAAACATCAACAGAATTTAAGATGGGTTCAGATAAACTCTCTGTTGTTGGTTCTAGGTCCTCCATATAGGCCGCGGGAAAGTTATGTGATGTTACTTTGACTTTTTGTTCTTCCAAATGTATTGTGGCTGCCTGTAAAGTGTTTTGCTGTGGGTCTGTTTCCTTATGGTCGGTATGATCAATTGTTTCCGGTTCTGGTGCATTAATTATTGATTCTGCTGTAACACCTTCATGTAAATTTGTTGTGTTGTCTAGTGTGTCACTTGACCTTTGCAACTCATCCACAACAGGAATGTGATCCTCGACCTGAGGTTGTTTGGCAGATCCCACCAAATATCTCTTGCCTCCATCTCTACGTTCATGTTCTGCCATAGATACAGGCTGTTGACTGTCCACTTCGGAGGCTTTGTTTTCACCTTGATTGGTTGCCAAATCTTCAAGATCATCTTCTGCACCAACATCTTTGCTTTCAGACAACTGCTCTGAATACTCGCCTTGGTTTATATCTGTGAGGCAGTCCACAAATTCATGGATTTCATTGATGCTGTCTAATTCATTGACGTTGTCGTCTGACTTGGAATGGTTGGTTTCTTTTGTTTCATCTGTGGTTAGTTCCTCTGTGTCAAGCTCCTCGGTATCAACTTGAGGTATGATATTCTCAGAGTGATACTTTTCCTCAGTAGCAATTGCCGCTATTATTTCCTCTCTGTCAAGCTCTTCACTAGGGATGGGAGGAGAAATTCTCATGGTGTCAAATTCCTCAGTAAGAACGCGAGAACTGCTTTCCTTGGATTCAAAATCCTCGGTTGGAATCGGAGGTGCACATGCCTCCAAGTTGAGCTCCATGGTCGGAATGGAAGGTGTCATTTCTTCGGTGTCAGACTTGTCAGTCGGAATTAAAGGCATAATTACCTCTGTCTCAGTCTCTTGGGTCGGAATGAGAGATGTTATTTCCTTGGTGTAAAGTTTTTGGATTGGAAGTTGTGGTGTAAATTCCTCTGCGTTTAGCCCCGCTGCAGGAATAAGAGTTGTGATTTTGTTGGTGTCAAGCTCCTCAGGGAGAAATGGAGTCTGTATTTTCTCCATTTTGAGCCCCTTGATAGGAATGGGAGGTGTGATCTCCTCTGTGTCATGCTCCTCTGTAGGAGTAGGAGCTCTGATATCCTCTGTGGCAAGCTCCTCGGTCGGAATGGCACTTGTGATATCATTGCTGTGCAAATCTTCTGAATGAATAGGGGGAGTTATTTCCTCTGTGTTCGGTGTCTCTGTAGGTAACGGAGGTGTAATTTCCTCTGTTTCTTGCGCCTTGGTAGGACTGGAAGTTGAGATTTCCTCCATGTCGAGCTCCTCAGTAGTTATGGGACTTGCCCTTTCCTGGGTATCGAGCTCCTCGGTAGGTATGGGACTTGCCCTTTCCTGGGTATCAAACTCCTCTTTAAGAACGAGAGGTGTGATTTCCTTTGTCTGAATTGGGGTTCTGATATTCCCAGTAGTAGTTGAAGTATCTGTGTCGAGCTCTTCTGTGGGAACGGGAGATTTGATTTCCTCGATCTCGAGTTCCTTGGTAGGAATTGTTGGGGTAATATCTTCAGTGTCGCGTGGTGTGATGTCTTTAATGTCGAACTCCTCTGCAAAAATTTTGGTTTGGATTTCCTTAGTGTCAAGCTCCTCTGCAGGAATTGGAGGTGTAATTTCCTGAGTTTCAAGCTCCTTGTCACGAATGGGCATTGTGCTTTCCTTGAGGTTCAGCTCCTCAGTAGGAATGGGAGGTGCCATTTCCTGGGTCTCAAGGTCCTCTTGAAGAATGGGAGGTGTGATTTCCTGTATGTTAAGCTCATCAATCTGAATTGAGGTTCTGATTTTCTCAGTAGTAATCGGCGTATCTGTGTCGAGCTCTTCTGAAGTAATGGGAGACTTGATTTCCTCGATCCCGAGTTCCTTGGTAGGAATGGATGGTTTAATTTGCTCAGTGTCCGGCTCCTCAGTACGAGTAGCAGGTGTGATTTCTTCAATGTCAAACTCCTCTGTCGTTATTTGGGTCTTGATTTCCTCGGTGTCAGGCATTGCTGTAGAAATCGGAGCTGTAATTACTTGGCTGTCTAGTTCTTCTGGAAGAACGGGACATGTGATTTCCTTTGTGTTAAGCTCCTCAGTTTGAATTAGCGTACTGATTGTCGAGGTAGTCATTGTAGGTATAATTTCCTCTGCGTTGAGCCCTTCTGTAAGAATGGGAAGCTTGATTTCATCAATGTCGAGTTCCTTGATAGGGCTGGAAGGTGTCGTTTTCTCAGTCTCGGTACAAGTAGGAGTGATTTCTTCAGTATGGAGCTCCTCGGTATAAATTAGGGTTTTGATTTCCTTGGTGCCAAGTTCATCGGTAGGAATTGGAGGTGTAATTTCTTGAGCTTCAAGCTCCTGGGCAAGAATGGCAGTTGTGATTTCATTGATGTCGAGGTCCTCGGTTGGAGTATGAGTTGTGATTTCTTGGGTGTTAAGCTCCTTTGTAGGAATGGAAGGTAAAATGTTGTCTGTGTCATGCTTATCTGTAGAAGTAGTTTTGATTTCCTTGGTGTCAACCTTCTCGGTAGTTTTGATTTCCAGGGCGTCAAGTTTCTGGGAAAATGGAGGTGTAATTTCCTGGGTGCCGAGTTCTTTGATAGGAATGAGAGATTTGATTTCCTTGATGTCGAGCTCTTCGGTAAGAATTTGAGGTGCCATTTCCTCATGTTCAAGCTCCTTGGTAGGAATGGGAATTGTGATCTCCTTGGTGTCAGGCTCCTCTGTAGAAATTGTTGCTGCAATTTCCTGAGTAGCCTCTTTGGGAGGAATGGGAGGTGTGATTTCCTTTAGGTTCAGCTCCTCAGTAGGAATGGGAGTTAGTTCCATGATTTTTTTTACTTTGGATAACTCTGTTCCATCCATCGCAGCTTCCATTTCATTTACAACCAGATCTGTCCTGGTGATGGGTGCCTTTAATTTTTGGACTTCATGTCGTTGTGAATCCCCTGCAAATGTTTCAAGTGCGTCACGCGAGACAGAACTAACCATTTTGTCTGAACTCAACGAATCTGCCACCGGCATAGTGGAGATGCTCTCAACAACCTGCTCCATAAGCTTTTCCGTCACCTTGACTTGGGAATCTGCCACAACCGGTGTGGTAGCACCCGATGTTTGTTCTGACCGCTGGGAGAGCGCAGATATCCTCTCGCTATCCTCGGCCAGGCTCATGTCCACAGGATATGATGGTGCGGTGACGGCCTCTGAGGTGCTCTCGATCAGATTGTCTGCTTTGGTGCTCTCCGTGAACTCACCTTCCTCAGGAATGTCGCTCAGTGCGTTTCCAATGAACTCTGTGAGGTTGGCCAGGTCTTCATTTGTGGCCTCATTTCCATCAGTCTGCACATTATCCAACAATTGGGCTGCCTCTGTCACCTCAGGAACGATGTCTTGATTGAAATCAGCATCTGTTTTTGTGGCTGGCTCCCTCTCTACAACATTCTCTTTTGGTTGTGTCTCAACAGTGTCATGATTGGACAAGGGAACAGCAGATGGCATCTCAGAATTAAGGTCACCTGCACCGAGCTCCTGATCCACTTCACACAAAGGTGTTTGTTGGTCTTTATTTGAGACAGACTTTCTCTTTTTCCAGCCTGGGATAATTTGAGCCGAAAGGGTGTTTTCTTGATGGCCGTCAGGTTCGGACCTGCGTTGCCTTTCTCCCGCAGGCTTGGCTTTCCTTTTGGGACTCATCAGTCTTTTGAAAACGGTCCAGGCTGACTCTACGTCGCCTTCAGGTGGACTTGCGGCTTCCTTGGGGGTAGATGCTAAAACGTCACCATTGTTCTCATAGTTTTCTCTTGCTTCTGCAGCATTTACATCATCAGACGGTGTTTCGTGATCAGAGTCTAATGGTGTCTGACTTCTTGCATATAAAATGGCATCCCAGGAAACAGCTGAATCTTTGCCATCACCCAACCTGCACTCTAATGTGTCATCTTCTTCGCTTGGCTTTGAGGTTTGCATATCATCATTGTTCAAGGCGGACCTGTTCACGCGCTTTTTGGGAGATAACAGTTTCATAAAGGTGGCCCACGGGCTCTCCTCTTGCCCCGCCACCGTTGTTTCTGTAGGTTGTGCAGGTCTTTGTGTTTTATCATTCTCTGCCATGTCAGTCGGTGAAAAAAGCTGGTCCGAGTCATCTCTAGATGGTTTACAATCTTCGCCCTGAGACGGTTTTGCATCTTTTTGCCTTTTCAACATCATCAGACTCGAGCCCAACAGAAGCCTCTTCAGAGGACTCGACGGAACACCCTCGATCTCTTTGGGAGCTTTAGGCTCGCTTTTCATGTCCGCCGATGGATTTTCTTCCTGGTTGCCATCTGCTAATGTTACGGCAATAATTTCTGTGTCTTCCTGTTCGTCTTGTGTCGTTTCTTTCACAGTGTCTCCGACTTCCTGTAGAACAAGCTCTCTTGTCATGGTCTCGTCTTCCAAGGACATACGCTTTTTCGCCAATCCAGCAAAGATTCCCGTGGTGAAAAACCTTTGAATGGGTGACATAGTCACATCCTCTTTGGCGCAAGAGGGAGACGAAAGATCCTGTTCAGATGGAGTGTCAAGGTGTGTCCAGTCTTCGTCAGGGAGGTCGGCCTCATTCTGGGAATCTTCTTGGACGGTTGCTTCTTCCTCGGTCAGATGAGTTGAATCCTCATTTTGACTCTTGTGTGCTGCGTCCGCTTGAGTTTTGTCGTCATGGATTTGGTCAGCGATACTTTTGGAACCGTCGGGGCCATCTTCTTGGTTCCCACCGTGAACTCTGAAGCCTCGTTTCAATGTGAATTTCAAACCAACTTTACTGAGGAATGTTTTAAAGCTCTCATTGATGTCGTGTTTTGCTTCGACCTCAGTCACGTCGAAGGATATGTCTTCTTCGTTATTGGCTTCTTTGATTGACTCCTTCTCGATCACGACAATGTTTTCGCACAGCGTCTCCAGCCCGTCAGCTTAAAAAATGATCGCAGGGAAGGAAGGCACGTTAAACCACGTCAGTTATTTGTTTATTCAGACTCCTTTTTAGGTGGGTTACTGCCTACCTTCGGCGTTAGTGTCATCCTCACGACGACCATTGACTTCCACGAATGAGGTGTCTGATTTTGCAGCAGTTTGCCCCTTGTTTTTGAGAAGCTGCGAATGAAGCACAAAACCCCCCACAAGTGAAAAACTGCTTCTTGTAATTGCAGTCCTCATCATGCGGCATCGTGATGTTACTCGATTTCAGTGATTTTGAACAGGAATGAAGAATTTCAAAGTAAATACGCAAAAAAATTCAGCACAGCATCCAAACACAAAAACTCATTTCATGTGAAGGAATGCAAGTAAATAACTATCATTTGACATCTTAATCCAGATGTAATTACATGGTTCATACTGTTACTATTTTTCATTTAAATATTATTGGCTATCTAGGTTAAAATTCTTCGACATAATAGCGAATGTAACCATTGGAGGAATAAAAGAAGAAAAGAAAAGAAAAACGACTTTGATTGCGCTTTCATATCACTGAGAATTGTTGCGTTATCTCCTGTGATCGAGTTACATGCTAATATTCAATTAGTGCATTATAGCGGAAATTCAATCTGTCCTTTGGCAGTCTGCTCTTTATATACACTTTAAATTTACAATCTAAACCTGTTCAAATTTATCACTGACCATATATGAAGGACACCGCATATATGGCTATGTGAGTAAACATTTTACTTGGATAAAGTAAAGCAAAGTAACTCATGATACGGTATCACGTGATAGCTCAACAATCTCAGAATACACAGTCATTCAGAAAGAATTGCTATATTGAGAAAACGAAATTAAACATCTCTGTTTTAAGCATGAAAAAAAATACATCGACTTTATCTGATCTGATAAAAATTTGTAGTAACCCATTTTTCATTTTGACAATGACCACCATATGGAAAGGCTTCGGTGTACAAGGGGGAGCAATAACCATATTACATGCTGATGTGCCGATCCTGTATCACAGCAGATAATGATACGGCACATCACGATATCAACGTATCATGCTAGGATATCGATTTTCTCTCAAAGCAGATAATGATACGCTGCATTGCAATACAGTATTTCATGCTGGCGTATCGCTACTGTAGCAAAGCACACAATGATACGATACATTGCAAAATTGATATTTTGCTCCACCGATATTCAAATTTTGTGTTGAGCCGATGCAAATTGAGAGCAAAATCAGTATTGCTGATACTTTTTAATGACTAGGTAAATAATGACATCGTGCTAAGTCTCTATCTGTATGAATTTCTTCATCTTTAAGTGTTTTTGTTCCCCCGGACACGCACAATTTGGGCAAAATTTTTGAGGTAAATTAGTTTTTTTTTGTGTTTGTTTGGGGGGGGGTTGCGCAACATTGTCAGATTTGGACAGAATTATCACTCAAGAAAGAATTGAAACAATTAAAATTGAGGAAACTTCAGGATTTTTGTCCTCAAATGGACCGTGCAAAATGATTCCAATTTGATTGAGTACTCCACCACAAATCCATGCACCTCTCTGGCCACCGCTTTTCGCCAATACAGAGGAAATTTTGAACACATTTGAAAGTGTACCTTCTCGTCATCAGCATGTTGGACATCCTGAACGCCCCACTCTGCAGCATCCTGTCCCGGCTCTCCTTCCTCATACGTGGACTGCGTGTCCCCCATTTCTCACACAGCCAGATGCCGCAACTTTCCCATCAAAAAAAAACAACAAAATGAAAAACTGCTCCAAATGACTCGCGACAACGACAACAAAATCCCTGAGACGAGCGGAGCGGCCAGTGGCAAATGATGCAAGCTGGACGTGCCAAAGTCTTTTTGGCCCCAGCAGGGGGAGGGAGGGATTGGGCAGGAAGAGGAGCAAGTGTGCTGTGGGGTCACATGAAGCAGTGAGCTGTCACGCTGCTCTTTGCTGTCGTGATGTTTTCAGAAAATAGCGGTGGTCAAATGCACAATTATTCGCAACGCTAACATGGGCCTGATTGGATTTGAGCATCCCAAAAAAAAAAAAAAGCCACTGATGATGACTTATGATTTGTTTTTGTTTTGTGTCGATGAGTCAGTTAGCTGCTTCAAGATCCACTGGTGGCTCATTTCTGGTCCTCACAAAAGACGTGAGGACATTTTCTACACAGAAGAAAAACAAAAAACGGGATTATTTGACTCGTTTCACATTCCTCCATCAATTTCAAACCGTTTCAACTTCGACATATTCGTGTCATTCAGGACATCCTGGGTGACAGTTTTCCACTTTTTGAAATTTCACAGGAATTCTACATTTTGCAACCCCTCCCCCCCCCCCCCCCCCCCCCAAAACC
>CAAKHF010001619.1:31137-57968 GCA_901007745.1 Hippocampus kuda | reverse complement strand
CCCCTCCCCCCCCCCCGCACCCCCCAAAAAACATCTTCGGGACTATTTTCCACATTCCAGTAATTCCTACATTTCCAAAAATGTGCAATTGTCCCAATGACGTTGGGACGTTGTCATGATTGATTTACAGCCATGTTCAACCCTGTTTTATATTCAGTACATATCAAAAGTCTACACACCCGTGTACAAATGCCAGATTTTTATGAGATTTAAAAAAAAAAGAGACCTAGATCAGTCATCTCAAAACTTTGTCCACTCTTAATGTCACCGATAACCTGTTCAGCTAAAAAAAAAAAAAAAAAAAGCATCTTTTTAAGAGGGGGAGTAAAAATAATACAGATGACATGACGTGGTAGCACAAGTGTGCACACCCTCTTTATAACTCAACTGTATTTATAGAGCGCTTTGAAACAACCACCGCTGTATACAAAGTGCTGTACATGGAGCAAAAATAATTCATTAA
This sequence comes from Hippocampus kuda, assembly GCA_901007745.1. Lineage (NCBI taxonomy): Eukaryota > Metazoa > Chordata > Actinopteri > Syngnathiformes > Syngnathidae > Hippocampus > Hippocampus kuda. The sequence goes on along the minus strand of CAAKHF010001619.1, from coordinate 57,505 downwards.
ATCAGAATTCAAAGGCGTGTAGAAATTTGAGGAAAACTTGAGTTCAGTCGTCCATTTTGGAATGCGACCGTAACAACAGAATGTGGAATTACGTCGATTTAGATGTCATTGCTGCTGTGAATTGGGAATTTCTCCATTGTGAGACTAATAAAGGTTTTCTTTTCTTATCTTATCTTATTTAAGTGTACAAATGTACTTTATAGTGTTGATTTTAAGGAAACAACCACAACATCTGTGCTTGCAATCGTCATTTCACATCACGGCACCAGTCTTGTTTTTCATATTTCCTACGTCCGGCCGATGACATGTGACGCGAGTGGAGAACGCCGCCGCGCCACAGTTACACGCTCGTGCAACCGTGTTTGTCTCGATCTCTCATGATCGTTTTTAATCGCATTAGTTGTGTTTTTGCTGCAATCAGGCCTGATCGCGCCAGTCAGTTGACTTGCATCAGGGTCGGACACGGAGCCATGTTTTGGTGGCCCTGTCGGAACCGGTGCTGGCCCCGTATATTCCAGATACAGTACGTTACGATTTAGTGATTATTTCATATGTTACCGCCTTAAACTGGATTATTGAAACCTTTTAAGAAAATATTGTTTGGTTGTGTCCATGTTTTTTTTTTTTTCTCATGCGCCGTGAATATTGATAATTGAGTGACTGAAACGTATTCTTTCAGTTGGAAATTTGGGCCTGTGCTGCTGCACGCTAAACTGCGCTTGGGTGGAATGAAGGGCAACAGGTGGACACACAGGTTGCTTGCAAATTAAGAGCATTTCATTGTTCTGCCTGTTGCAGCAACATCGCTGGCTTCGATGCCGTTTGACAATCAGTGTACTGTGTGCAGGCCTTCTTTCTTATGTAGCCCGACAACTAGAAACGCATGGTCCAAATTAAAAAAGCTCACACTCTGTGTGTCCAAGTGGGACTTTTTTTTTTTTAATGACCTCGTTGCCGAGCCCATGGCCAAGAGCTCTTCAAAGGTGCCCGACGCTTCACAGCTTGGGAAAATGCAACCCGTGACTTTAGGTTCCCAGTGGCCGTAACATGATTTGCAAGCAGAATACAGACCTTTTAAAAAGAAGAGGTGCGTGTTCTGTGTGTGTGTGTGTGTGTGTGTGTGTGTGTGTGTGTGTGTGTGTGTGTGCGTGTTCTGTGTGTGTGTGTTCTGTGTGTGTGTGTGTGTGTGTGTGTGTTTAAGCTTTAATTGGAGTCACTGCCCAGCTAACTAGAAGCAGCTGATGTTTGCTCCGCCGATTACTGTAAAGTTATGTGATCACATGGAAGGCCGTTGGATGACTGTGGGTGGGCGAGGGGGGCATATTATATATGACATTATATATGACAACAAGTCATATATAACTTTCATTAGCTTAATCTTGGTGTCACCAACATTCGATAGCCCCCTCTTCTAACGATAGCTCAGTTTTGTGTTTTGCATTAGTGTATATTTGTTTTTGGGGGTTTTTTTTTGTATATGTCAAAGGTCAGTATTGCAGCGCATTAACAAGTTAATGGGGTAAAAACATACAACAAAGCCAAAAGTTACATAAAATCTACTGTCGTTTAAATGAGTTACTGGTTATAGTGCTACGACGACATCGTGGCAGCAACAATTAATACAAAATTCCGAATAACCGTGAAAACATCAAATATTGACCCAAGGAAAAAAGTGATGAGCAGGCAGAGTCCATCCACAAGGTGGAAGCAACAAACTTGGACAGCACCGAAAGAAGAGGGCGGAAGCGGAAATCCGTACTATATCCTAAATATGACGATGCGAAGTCAAACAAATCGATCGAATAAGTTATTTCCGGTAATGTAGTTCAGAGTACATGTGACATATTTGTTACCTTTGACTGATATGAAACTAAATGACGAATTATACATAACAGTTTTTATTTTATTATATCCATGTGTTAAGTCTCCTAGTGTTCATTTTCCAACATGGTATGGTGTGATTCGGCGTTTCTGTAGGTTTATTTTGAAAGCACCACCGGTACTTGTCTGCTTAAGCACTTTCTCGCTTTGTCAGCTCCTACCCGCGGCGGTTCGGCTCAGGCGAGTCTGACAACAAGCGTCGTTTGTCAGCTTCTCGCGCCCTCCCCCCTCCATGGCCCCACCGCGGTGCTGAGGCGGCCCCGCGTTCACGCTCGGCCGCTGGACCGCGCTCATCCGACTCTCGGATATCTCGCCAGAGGCCACAATGAGCTCGGAAGACGCCGACGAGCCGCGGGACAGGCCCGACAGCAGCAGTCGTAGCAGCAGCAGTGGTGGCGGCGGCGGCGGCGACGACTCCGACAAAGAACCCGACATGGACGGCTCGGACCACGACGGAGACCTCGCCCGGAGCTGCCCTCCTTCCCCGCCCGCAACGAGCGCGACTTCGGAAGAGCGTCAAGAACCAGCCGCCGCGCCTCGACCGGCAGGTGGCGGCGGCGGCGGCAGCGGAGGTTCGGGCTGCGACACTGGTCGGCCCACAAGTCTGTTCTCCTGGCTTCAGAACAGGTCCATCAGGCGGGGCGTGTTTGTGGACCCCGTGCGGGACAATTTTAGGACCATGACTAGCTTGTACAGTTCCATGAACCCGGCGGCCGACTCAGTCAACCTGAGCACCAAGACTCACGGTGCCGTATTCAACCTGGAGTACTCCCCAGACGGGTAAGGCCTTCAACTCGGTTGACCCCGAATACGGAGGCACAAAATGCTTCATTTCACACACGAGAGTTGCCCTTTTAACCGTTGTTTAAAACCCAAATGTTGTCTTGCAAACCTAATCCTAAACAATCGTCCTGCTCGAAATCCCCCTTTGAAAACCAAACCCAGGCTTGAAACCCGAATATACGGTGGTGTGAAGCCTTCACCCTATCCCCGGCTTGAAACCATATTTTGAAAGCAAAACCCAGGCTTGAAACCCAAATTTCTGGCTTGTAACCCTGATCTTGGTGTTCCAACGGCTATTTGTCACCGAAACCCAGGAATGATCATGCAAATCCAAAATCAGGCTTGAAACCGACTTTTGCTTGACACCCTGATCTAAAAAACTCATTTTTGCTTGAGATCCTCTTTGATGCCCAAATTTAACCCTGGTTTGGATCCCTCATTTGAAACCCAAGCATGATGCCCTAAACTTTGTAAAATGTGCCAAACCTGTCGAGATGCAATATCAAATAATGTTATACTTCAAGAGTCTAATTTGCTTTACTTCATGCCGAGTTATTTATCTGTTGACACATTCAGGCGTACGATCACGTTTGTAAGCGATGAGAGTGGGTCAGTTGGTCAGCGTGGATTAGTAGCTGGGTCAAAGCGACGAGACGGCTCACTAAAGCGGGTCAAGCTGAAGCAGGAGGCCGGATCACGTTCGCCTTCTCGCTCGCTCCTCCAGTAAAGGCACGCTCCGCCCGTAACTTCCAACCCAAACCCAGGTTGAGACCCCAGTCTGAAGCTTGGAACTCCAGTTTGAAACGCTAACTGTGGCTTTTTGATGCTGATTTCAAAATCCAGCCCTGGTTTGAAATTGGGACCCAAAGACGGGCTTGAAACCCTCACCCGAAAATGCATTCTAAACATTCAAATCGATGATGAGCTGATGATGACGTGTGATCTTCAGGTCTGTTCTGACGGTGGCCTGCGAGCAGACCGAGGTCCTCCTCTTTGATCCCATATCATCCCGACACATCAAAACGTTGACGGAGGCCCACGAGGACTGTGTCAACAACATCAGGTGACTTTTGTATTCTTTCCATTGACCCGTCAAAAAGTGAGCCTCAATCTCGCCAGAGTTCTAAATATCCACAACATTCGCTGTGGAAATGGTGGCCGCGCCGTCACCGTCGGGCAGGTTCCTGGACAACCGATTGTTCGCCACCTGTTCGGACGACACCACCATCGCGCTCTGGGACCTGCGCAAGCTCAACTCCAAGGTGTGCTCGCTGCACGGCCACGCCAGCTGGGTGAAGAACATCGAGTACGACACTAACACGCGCCTGCTGGTCACCTCGGGCTTCGACGGCAACGTCATCACGTGGGACACCAACAGGTCACCTGACTCTGATTTGAATACAATCATCGTGATCACCTCTTAATAGCGACCTCGCCGTACCGAAAGAATGACTTTGGCGACAAAGCACAACGTTTGTCTCGGTGAAGCTCTTCGACGCACGCCAACCTAGTTCGGAGGCACCAAGATGCCACAGGATGGCGACAAAGCAATACTTTGATCGCTTCCGCCTTTACCGCACATACTGATTGATGATTTCTCAATTTACTCGCTCAGTGTGAAACATTTCACTGGAATGAATGACTCACCGATAAAATTGAAAGTGCATGCGCAGATTGAAATGGACCTTCTGCCATCGCGCGGGAAAGCTTTTCCTTGTTCTGCCTGTTACTCGATGTTGCCTGCATTTGGGAATCACTGACGTTTCCTCGCACGGTTCCCGAAATGTGCCGCGCAGATTCACGGAGGACGGTTGCCCGCACAAGAAGTTCTTCCACACGCGCTACCTGATGCGCATGCGCCTGACGCCCGACTGCTCCAAGATGCTGATCTCCACGTCGTCGGGCTACCTGCTGATCCTGCACGACCTGGACCTCACGCAGTCGCTGGAGGTGGGCAGCTACCGCATGCTGCGAGCCCGGCGGACCCCGCTGACTTCAGGTTGGCGCCGCGAGCCTTCCGTCCCTTAGGTTGCTCCGCCCTCTCTTTGCTTTGCCGTCGGCTTCAAACGTGTTCTTTGACGCCCAACGCTTCTTAGACGGAGGCGCGCTGGCGTCCCGCTCGGCTGGACCTCGCCACGGAAACGACTCGGGAAAGTTGCACCCTCACAGAGAAGGTGAGAGACAATTTTCCACTGGGCTTGATGAACGAAAAGAAAATAGAACGAAAAAGATGCCGGATGCCATTTTGTTTGCTTTTCTGTCCAGGTAAATAACAATTTGACGCCTTATTGTCACCGAGTGGCGGGAATCTACGTTGTAACTGAGCATCTCCAGCTCTTTTGTATTTGTTTGGTCGAATCCGCCTCTTCGTGACCCAGCAGGTGTATACAGTAATTGAAATAATTTTGCCGCCCACTAGATGGCGCCCTGATGGTGAAGAATCACTGTCGAATGATTGTTTCATCTCGAATATTTTGATGATCTATCAATGTATTTTACTTCCCGTATCAATGTTTACGAAGACAATTTTTTTAAATTTGACTCTATAAAAATACAATCCTGCAACATATTGGAAAATGTATTTTAAATATTAATGTCTGACAGGATGTGGAATCTTTCAGTATGATGGCGGTTGGAACACGTTCTGCTCATTTCAGTGATAATGTGTGACAAATATTTCAACATTAATACAACAAATATTTTATAACCCTACAGAAATATAATTAAGATAAGAAAACCTTTATTGTCTCACAATGGAGAAATTCGCAATCTACAGCAGCAAAATGTAGTGTTTGGTCTTTCTCATGAAACGTACGCTCAATATTATGACACCATCAATAGTACAAATGCAAACAATCATAATCGGAACTATGTGTGATGGAATATTATGAATATTGCCTTTAAAGTTAAAGTTCTAGCTTCCTGCTAGCTAAAAATGTCACGTTGGATAGCGTGCGGCGCTTGGGTTCCGAGAGGCTGCTTAGGATCAACAGCCGATCGCTGAAGCCACGCCCTCTTCTTGCAGGCCTTTCTCCCAGGAACAGCCTGGAGGTTCTGACCCCGGAGATCCCGGGCGAGCGGGACCGAGGCAGCTGCATCACGTCCTTGCAGCTGCACCCCAAAGGCTGGGCCACGCTCATCCGCTGCTCCAGCAACATGGACGACCGTGAGGTGAGCGGCCTCGCCCCACCGAGCGTCAAGTTCACGTCGCGTTACCTGGCCTCCATCGTAGCTTTTTAAACCCCGCCTCCGTCTTCGTTTTTAACCGTCCCCCGTCGTCCCCGCAGTGGACGTGCGTGTACGAGTTCCAGGAGGGCGCGCCCACCCGTCCGCTGGTGTCCCCGCGCTGCTCCCTGCGCCTGACGCACTACATCGAGGAGGCCAACGTAGGCCGAGGCTACATCAAGGAGCTGTGCTTCAGCCCGGACGGCCGCCTCATCTGCTCGCCGTACGGCTACGGCGTGCGTCTGCTGGCCTTCGACGAAAGCTGCGGCGAGCTGGCCGACTGCGTGCCCGTGCAGACGGGCTGCCTGCGCGAGGTGCGCGCCATCTACTCGCACAGCGACGTGGTGCTCACCACCAAGTTCTCGCCCACGCACTGCCAGCTGGCCTCGGGCTGCCTCAGCGGCCGGGTGGCGCTCTACCAGCCCAAGTTCTAGCGGAACACTCGCCCGCCCCAGGTACGCCCGCGTCTTCTATGCACAGACCCGCACGCCCGCCAGGGACGTTTTGAGTCCATACCGACCCCCCCCCCTGCCGGCGCGAAACGTTTCGTTGCGTCTTAAAGTGCAGATTTAAGGTGGAACTTTTGGGCCAGCGCAGCGCTCGGGTGGCTCGCGTGTCCGCCTCCCAGTTCGAAGAAGGGTGGGGATTGGAATCTGTGCTGCGACCTTTCCTTGTGGACCGTTCCCGTGGCTCTCGCCACGCTTGCATGCGTTTTCTCCGGCCCCCTCCCGCATTTCCGAAAGCCTGCGCGTCAGCTTCCATTGAACTTTCTAAATTGTCCGTAGGTGTGAATGTGAGTGTGATCGTTTTGTTTGTCGACACGTGCCCTGCGATTGGCAGGTTGGCAGGTGGAGGGGGAAAAAAAAAGTTTTTTTCCTCAAGAAACACAAATTCATTCTTGGAATGTGGCAATGTTTTGTTTTGGGGGTGTTTTTCCCCCTCGACAAGCAATGACTTGCATCTTTCGACTTTAGTGTTCAAAATTCAACTTTTTTTCTGACCAAAAATATGACTTTAAAAAAAGAATCTGCAACTTTTTCTGGAAGTGGAGAAACATGACTTTAAGCTTGCAATGTTATGGCTTTTTTTTTTTCATGAGGTTATAATCTCTAAACTTTCTTGAAAAACTGTTTTCAAGAAAAAAAATGAAACTCTCTTTTACATGCAGAAAGCATTCCACATTTTCTCAACAAAACTGCTAATATTCCAGCTTTCTTGGAAAAATTAGTTTAAAAACAAAAAAAGGACTGTTCCCTCAAACAGTGCGGACAACACAACTTCAACCTTGAAAAATTTATCTTTTAACCTTCCGGAAGATGACAAAAAATATCCAAATTTCACAAAAAGATTACTTTTTTAGAAAACAATGTAAAAAAAAAAAAAGTTCCAAAGATTTGAATGTATTCTTTCAACGTTGCAGCAAATTTTCTGAATAAATGGCAACTATATTATTTAAAAAAACAAAAACTATAAAATGAAAACACAAATTTTTGTCATGTGACATTTAGACTTTTTTTTTTTTTGCCAAAGAAGTCAAGTATTCCAAGTGTCGTGAGACAATAAAACTTTTTTTTTTTCAATCTTGTTACTTTTTTTTTGTTTGTTTTTCCCAAAAGCCATCTTGGGCAAAGTGAGGACTCAAAAATGTGTCGAGGTGTGGCTAAGAGTGCAAACGCTTTGTCTGTGTCTCCCGTGCAATTGCAGGGCGACCAGTCCAGGGTGTCGCTTAACCCATTGAAGACTTTATTTTCTCAAAACATTTTGTCAACGACCACCTCTTCTGACGTGTGTGATGATTTTTTTTTTCCTACATAAAAGTCAAAACACCTTTTTTTTTTCTCAAAGACAACGAACAGTCTTGGGGGGGGGGATGCTTTTTTTTAAAGCGGAAAAACTTGACTTGTAATGTTTTGACTTTTTTTTTTCTCTCAATAAGACGACCCTCTTTTTCCCACCAAAAAATATTTGTTCCCCCGTAAAACCCTCTCCTCAGAAATCATCTCGGGTCAACTGAAGACTCAAAATGGACGTCTGGTGTTGATGTGAGTGTTAAGTGCTCGTTTGTCCGAGCACACGATTGGCTCATCAATTTTGGACGCACACCCGCGTCCAAAATGGATGAATGCAAGGAGAAACTGCTTCGATGTCGACTCAAGACGGCTCGCGAGATGGCCGTCGATCGCGATCGCCTGGTGCTGCTTCGTTCTTCGCGCAGCTATCTTCTTCCGCCGCCGCCGCCGCTTTTGGCTCGTCTTTCTGTTTCGTGGCCTTTCAGCGTTTTTCTGCGTTCGGAGCTCCTCGTAGCACGCCACCTGCCATGCCGTTGAGGTGGCTTTTTTTTTTGTTTTGTTTTTTTCCTCCTGCTCTTTCGGTTCTCATTTCCTGTTCAAATGTGGAAGCTCACCTTACAGTGGAAAACAGTCCAGAGTTGTTTTCCCATTTGGTCATTTTGACACCTTTTCTCACTGTAAAAATCCGTAATTAACAAGGACACCCAAACAAATGTTTCCTCCATCAGTTTTTTTTCCTTTTTTGCGGGGGTGGGGGTAAGATCACCTGAACTAGTCATGATAATAGAAATAACAGTGCAAGAAAAAAAACGCAAGCCAAGTGTGAAGTACGTACTATGCATACCAGCTGTAGTTGGTTATCAATAAGGGCTGTTGGGACCACACTGGAATGGAAAAAAATATATATATTAGGGACAATGAAGTCAGAATTGTCCAGCTTTTTTTTTTTTTTTTTCTCTTCTTTCTACCTACAATCTTGCTGCTGAAGGCTGTAAATTTCCCCAGTGTGGGACAAATAAAGGATTATCTTATCTTATCTTATCTTATCTTTTTATGTATCCTCCGAATGTTCCAAGTTTGGTTCCCCCCCCCCCTCCTTCTTGGCAAGTGAAACCTAATCTCGTTATTATTTATTTTCTCAAAAAGGTGAGAAAACGTGTACTCTGGAAAGCACATCTTCAATCATGCCATTTTTTTTTTTTTTTTTTAACAATTCTTTGTGGGAAAATTCTCAAAGCATTCTTTTCCACCCATCACAACTTTAATTCAAATGTATCTTCTCAGAAAACCTATTTTCTTAAGAACAAACGTATATTCACACTTTCTCCTCCAAAATCCCTTTTTATCTTTTTTTTTTGTAATTTTGCCATTAAAAACCATTTTAAGCAAAAATGCAACTTTTTCGGAGGAATATTGCAAAACAACTCGTCTCGTTTTATGGCAGTTTTTTTTTTCTTGGCAACCAGATTCAATCTCATGAATGACTTTTTCTAGAAAATATAAATCTGATGCATTTTTATTATTTTACGACGATTGTTACATTGTCACATTTTATCTTGACGTACACTAACGACAACTTTTTATTCTGTTTAAAAACTCTGGAAAAACTAATCTCATAATATTCCAGCCTTCCAGAAAAAGGTTTTACAACGACGGTCGTAATATTGCAACTTTTTCATGACAAACAACAATTTAAATACTCATAATATAACAATAATCTAGCCTTGTGGGAAAACTAGACATTTTCTTGAAAATCTCTTGAGGCTATTTTTGTAATTTGCGCATTTTTTTCCCTTGACAAATGGCAACTGTCATACTCCAACTTTGTATTTAAAAAAAAAATCACTGAAAGGGACAATTCTTTTTTTTTTTCCTTGTCAGAAAAATGCTTTTTTCTTGTAAGATTGCAAATTTATTTGCCCTCTAATCTTTTTTTCTCTTCCCAGTATGGCCCTAATAATTATTACCTCTATTATAGTTTATTCTTGCGCTTATTTCTGATGGCAAAAGGACATTTTAAAGTCATTTCAAAACTGATATTCAAGGTGGGGCTGGAAGTCTGCGCATGTAAATGCATTTATTGAATTAATTTATTTCATCATCGTTCAGACTTTGTTCTTCTCCGGAGCTATTTGTGTGTGTGTGTGTGTGTGTGTGTGTGTGTGTGTGTGTGTGTGTGTGTGTGTGTGTGTGTGTGTGTGTGCGCGTGCGCGTGTGTGAGAGAAAGTCGTCTTTCAGGTTTTTCCCCTAAGTACTGACAGAATAATCCAGAACTAAAATGAATATTAAGGTCACTCGGTTGGCTCTAATTTTAAGAATGAAATATTAATTGAATTGCATTTTCATCTCACTTCCGTTGCTTCTTTGCGCGCACCTGTGTGCACGTTTGTGTTCAAGTACACGCGGCGCCAAGTTGTATTCATGCATCGAATCATCAAGAGCTATGAAACATGGGGGAAGAAAAAGGTACTTTGTCTTGCAAAAATAAAAAAGAAATTGCATTGTTTCGCAATGTGTTGTTCTGCCTCCTTGCCACTAGACGGCAGCGTAGCCTAAGAGGTCTGCTTTTGTCCAAAAATTAACCCAGGCCAGCCAAATACAGTAGAAGGAACTTTTATTCAAACTATTATTTGAGACAGTGTGGTCCTTTTGGACTTGAGTCAAAGTCAATTCGCTCGACATCAGACCAGCTGACACTTGAAAGGGTGGTTTCATGGCATCGTGCCATTTGTCATCCTTCAACAGTCGTTGAACAGAATTGCCGCGACTTCACCGGCTGCGCATTCACTTATTCACTCATTTGTCACAGTTCAAAAGGACAGTTAGGGCGCCACACAAAATTGTACTCAGAATAAATGTGTTGATGATGGAAAATAAAATTGTGCTTGCCGCTGAGGATAAAAATGTCATTTCCGAGAACGTTTTTTCTCTTGGTAATAGCAGGAAAACATTTACCCAACCCCCCACCCCCAAAAAATTAATTGTAAGTATTGTGATTTAGAGGGGACATTTTCATGTGTTTGAATGCCCTATTTTTTTTTTAACTAAAAAGTCAATGTCTCAAAAAGTCTTTTTTTAGTGTTGAAATATTTTTTTCTCAAAATGTAGAGAAAAAAATACAACACATTTTTCTAAAAATGAAAAGTGTTCCTGGCACAAAAATAATTTAAATTTTTTAAACTAATAGTAATTCATTGCAGAATAACAATTCTGATGTTTGCTATTTTTCGGGAAAAGGAATGCTATTTTTTTTCAAGAAATGTGGTAAAGTCAAGCCCTGCATCCTCACAATTTGGTGCCTGTGGAAGGTCGCTTGACAGTAGGGGGCGATATTGCTCGACTTTGTGGCTCCCTCGAATGGAAAATGGATGACTAAATCCGTTTCATTTCACTATTCCTCCAACGCGACATGACTCATAATGCTTAGTTTCGACTCGTCCCGGTACATAAAACGTAATATTGCACAAAAAAATTATTTTGGCTCTGGTCTCACTTACAGGTATGAAATACAAACGGGAAGCGCAAATACTGATGTGGCCCCGATGCTCCTTTTCCAAAAGTGATTTTACTACTGGACAGCACCATCAAGTGAAATCCACTCCAAGCGTCCTTTTGGATTGGCAGGTGTACCTAATGACGTGTCCGACAGTGAGGCGACGGCACCGTGCGTGTCGCTGCGCGTTTTTCAATCCCGAAATCCTCATAACCGCAAGGAGGTGGATCGCGCCTTGCGGGCCTGCTCTCGTTGCATCCTGCGGCCCTCTCGCCGTTGGTTGATGGCCTTGGTGCTGGCGCGCAGCTTGCGCAGACGAAGGGCCCGCAGGCGCAGCTGCAGGTCCTGCGGGATCTTGCCGCCCTTGGCGCGGATCTCCTTCAGGCGCTGCACGGGCGTCTGCGTCAGAGTGAAGTCGCAGACGGTGGCGCGGGGCTCCATGCCCACGCGGCAGTGCCGCACAGCCGGCAGATAGCCCTCGGCCCACGCCACCACCTTGTAGTCGCCCGGGTTCAGCAGGCGCCAGTAGTCTCCGTCGGCGGCTGCGGGATGGCGGGAGCAGACGGCAAAAGTGAGCGGGAGGTTGCCGGCGAAGGGGGCGCCGTCCCGTTTTGCCGCCTTACCTGTTCGGATGTCGTGCCCGTGGTCCTCCACCTTGATCACGGCGTCCTCGATTCCTTTCTTGCTCTCCTTGTCCCGCACCACCCCTTTCAGGCCTCGATGAACCTGACGACGCAACATTCGAGGGGGAAAGAAAACATGTTTACGTGGCTAGAATCTTGTCCAAATGCTCAAGACAACATTAGGAAACCATCCAAGAGATTAAAAAGAGCACAATTTGCCCCGCAGGAAAAACTTCGAATGTTACCAGATGAAAGTCTTGCTTTATTTTATTTTTTTTGAAGATGTAATTCAATATTTTTTTGCTGCGGGGAAAGGCTTGAGGATAAGCGACCTGCTCCATGAAGAGGAGGAGAGACTCTTTGTTGTTCTCCCACTCGATGGGAAGCTCGCTGGCGTGAGGAAACTTGTCGCAGGAAAGCTCCACCGTCACCTCGAAGCAGTTGGTGTGCAGGTAGCTGAAGTCATTCATGCCTGAGAAGGACATCACAATGACGAGCTGGTATTGATTCAAACTGTCCAAGGAGTTGCGCGTGTCAGTGCCGAGACCTGTACTACGTCTGCAAAAAAGGAGCCAAAATGTCTGCCGTGCACCAAAATGGCTGACTTGAGAGATTGTGTAGGTCTACTCGCGATAGCCTCGTGTTGCTCAAGGAGCCAGTCTCGGCTTCAGGGCCGAATCTCTTTGAAATTTATAGAGAGTCCAACCTAGCTAAAATATCCACTCCGCATCATAAAACGGCGGAATTTCTGTGCCTTTTCAGACATGGCTTTTTAGCCTTTTTTGCTGGTCTACTCATGATGTTAGCCTACCAGATTTCATGTTGCTAAGTGAAACTAGCTTCAGGGGCATTTTACAAACGTTCTTGAGAGTTTCTGAGCCAAAATGGCCAGTCCGAACCAAAATGGCTGACTTCCTGTGCCCTTTCAGACATGGCTTCTGGAGACTTTTTGGAGGCCTTTTCATGTTGCACCAGCCTACCAGATCTTGTGTTTTAACTGACTTCAGGGGCGGATTTATTGCTTTTTCTTTTCTTTTTTTTAACACTTTCAGCAGTGCTACCAAGCCAGAATGGCTTCAAACCAAAATGGCTGACTTTCTGAGTCTTTTGATACATGGCTTCTTGAGACTTTGTTTTGTAGGCCTGCTCATAATAGACTCGCATTGCAAAAGTTTTCTGTGAAACTGGCTTCAAGGGCTGCATTTTTTTTTTTTTCACATTCTCTCGGGTGCTACCAAAACGGCCATTCCGTAGCAAAATGTCTAACTTCTGTGTAGATTGTGAGATGGCTTCTTGAGAATTTTTATGGAAGTGTACTCATGATAGACATGCCGACCAAATTCCATGTCGCCAAGTGAAACTAGCACCATAAGCAGGGCTGAATTTTTAAAAAAAATAAATCGGTAAATTGCAGTGTGCCACCAAGAACAAATGGCTGACTTCCTGTCTCTTTTCAGACATGCCCTCTCATAACTTTTTTTGCAGGTCTGCTCATGATACACCCGCTCACCAAGTGCTCAGGGAAAGTGTGTGGCGACTCACTTCCGGGCACGTGGTGCCAGGCTCCGCCGTTGATGATGTTGTTGTACGCCTGGAAGTCGTCAATGTGGCACAGGCGGCGCTCGGGGTTCGCCATGGCCAGGTTGGTGGAGGCGTAGACGGTGGCCAGCCAGCGGAAGAAGGAATTGTCCGGGGTGGGCGTGTTGGCCTGCGGGGCCCAGCCCTCCGTGCCGTCGTACGGGTACGTCACCACCAGCTCGCCCCCGTGCAGGTTGGCGCCCAGCACGAACGGGATGTCTTCCATCCAGCTGATCACGGCGCGCGTCTCCGCGGCCACCTGACACACCCAGGAACCCACCACGATGAAATTGCTGGATGTTTTCTTCCTCTGCATGCGATTCAGCCATTTATTTTCTTTTTGGGTCCTTCTACAAGAATCTAATTTGGTGTTTTTGGTCCCATATTCCAGGATAAGTTGTGTTTTGGTAGCCCGTTCTCAGAGAGTTTTTGCTGTTCCTTGGATTCCTGTCAGTGTTTTTGTTCCGTCGTGCCAATTGATGCACCCTGATGTTTTTGGTCCCTCGCTGAGAATATTTTTGGGTGGTTTTGATTTTGGCCTGCTGTCCGGGTGGCATTTTCCTGAGCAATGTGAGGTGTGAGCAGCAGGTTTTGCTCTCCCTCAATAACATCCATATCGGCTCTAGCTTTCCGTCCCTTGCTGGGGATTCATTTTGATGTTTTGGATTCCCCACACCGATGATACTTCCTGATGTGATGGATGTTGTTGTTTTTGCGTGCGTGTGTTCTTACCATGGCGTCCTCTTTCGTGTAGTATTCCGGAATCGGAATGTAGTGGTTGGGTACTTTAGACGGGTCCTCGGCTATCTCCTGAGCATCCCACAGGATGGTGTTTAGATCCGGGAAGTTGTGATTCAGGTCGATCCCTTCGTAGGTGTAGCGTCCCTCGCCCCATCCGGCCAGCTCGGAGCCCTGAGGAACGCCGGGGGTTTTAAATCCACGTCAGTTTTCACGCAGCGACCGGTCAGGACAACGTACCTTGTTGTAAGCTATTTCGTAGCCGTCCGGGTTCATGGAGGGAAGGAGGTGAATGCGAGTCTCGGTAATGAGCCGGACCACGCGCCGGTTGCCCCTCTTGTACTCGCGGCACAGATACTGCATCAGGTTGAGGACCAGCTCGCGACCCAGGACCTCGTTTCCGTGCATGTTGGCCACGTAGCGGAACTCCGGCTCGCCTGATCAAAATGAGTCATTCAGTACCAATTGAAGTGTCCTGTACGTTTCAATGTACTTACTTATTCTGCGACGTGGATCTTTGACGTCAATAGCCGTCATTGGGAGTGAATGAGTTAAAATGGCGCTCCTCACCCAGTTCGTGCTTCCCGGGATGATCCGAGATCTCCATGACGTAGAGTTTGAGGCCCATGTAGCTTTTCCCGATGGTGTAGATGCGCGTGATGTCGGGACACTCCTCCGCCACCGACTTCATCAGCTTCCGGAGAAGGAGAGCGAGTGAGGTTAGACGTTTTCCAAGCGTGAAATCCGAGCAACTGGTTGTGAACGTTCACCTTTCTCATCTCCTGGTAGTTATGGTGTCGGAAATCCAGATTATCCTTTGACCTGCCGTCCTGTGCTGAGGAAATGCTCTCCTGCGGCTCTGCAAGTGGGAACGGCACAGGGTTTGTTTGATAAGCACCAGGACTTGTTTGCGTGCCAGTCACACCCGCATAAAAGTTCTGGAACGTTGTGGGAAACGACCCCTGGTGCCTTTCAAGTGGAACAAACAGGACAGGTGTGAATACACCCTAAAAATGCGTCCTCGGTTGGAGAGCGAAAACAACCCTTTGGTCTTCCTCTTGTGCTGCAAGGGAGGGAGACTAAAAACCCGATCTTTGGAAGAGATTACAAGAGCCAAGCAGTGCGTGCATGCGCATGTACCGTCAAGGCGACATCCGAGTATCTCGGCTCGTAGGCAGATGTCTCCATCGGGGTACCAACTCTGCGGGTTGATGCGGATGTAACGCGCAACCACGGGCACGGGGAGCAAGGCCAGCACCGGACTCTCGCCGTCGCCGTTGCCTTCAAAGATCTGCATGGAGTGGGACACCACACGTTTGCGTAAATCAATGCGGCGGGATGAAGGGGGGCGGCCCTGCTTTGCATGTTTTTGCAAATTTTGCAATCCTTGAAATGATTACAGTGCGGCCGGCGTTGCGCAATCGTCGCGGCGCTGCGCTCAAGTCCCTTGAACGGTTTTCACACTTGTTTCCAACATCCTCGCCTTCGCGAGTCAAACACAATCAAGATCGAGTTCAGGTTTCACGCCCGGGTGGGCCTTTTCAATCGGCGTGTCAAGCCTGAATCTTACCGCTTCTTGCGTTGCGTTCATGCTGCTCTTCCAGCTGATGGAGTCGTTACTCAGCTGCACTTTGTAGCTGGTGACCCAGTCTCGTCTGTTCACACGCACACGCAAAGCTTGCTCAGATTTCCCAATCGGGGAAATTCCGCCCGATTGAGGGCGCGCAGACGCGGCCGCCGACACCACCTGACCTCCAGATGGTGTTGCGGCCCTGCAGGATGACTCCGGTGAAGCGGGTGAGGTGCAAGGCGTCCACCTCCAGCCACTGGTGCCGGTCCCTGTAGTCGGCACACCAGGCGCCGTCGTACAGGTCGCCGTCCTCGATGCCTGACTGGAAATATCATCACGCACGCACGCGCGCGCGGAAATGCTTGGTCAGCTTCGGGAGGAACCGCAAACTTGTTGGCTCTGGAGAGTGACACTTAATTGCTTTCAGACTCGCCGAGTCGTTTCATAAGACGTATACGCTTTCATGCTATTATTCTTGCAAAGGCGCTTTGTTTTGGCCGTTTTCTTTACGCCCCCCCCACACACTCTCAAAGCCCCTCATTCTGTCCCTGTGTGTTTCTAATAAAAAGCCCTCCAACACAAATACAGCCTTGATAACACTCATCAATTTTTCTCTGTCGAAGTGAATGAGAATACCAACAATCCCTTTCAGCCTGCCAAAACCAAGCAACAAAAACTTATGTAATGTGCTTTTTTTTTGTAATGTGCTTTTTTTTTTCAGGCGTTCCCATTATATGTTAGCATTAGCACCCCCTGAAAGCCTCTTTCTTTTTTTTGGTGGGTTTTTTTTGAAGACCTGCTCACTCTTTGCCAAACTGTTGCTGATTGCTCATAGGTTGAGATACCGCTGTATCAAAATCTCCTTTTGCACAGAAAAGTCGTTCCGGCATTAAGAACTCGAGACGTCAACCGTGCTGCATGGCGACAAAACAGCTGAACAGGACAGAGTCCAAAAAAAAAGAGATCAAACCTGGATGTTGAGCCTGCCCCTGTGAGGACCCAGACCGAACCTTTGGAAGGAGGACGCCTGGATTTGGGTGTCGTCCACCCTGAGGGACTCCAGACCCAGGGGAGGACAGCCTGGAGGAAGTAGAAGACACGTCTGGCATCAGTGACGGCGGGTGAGTTAGTTCCAAAATGAGGGTCACAGGACAAGGTTGGGGTTGAAAGTGAGGCTTCCGGGTCGGTGTTTGAGGTGTGAGAAATGGTCACGTTGGAAATCGAAACAAAATGGGATGCCTCGGTGGCTTGGATCTCGAGTATGTCAATGAAACACATTGCAAGTGGCACTTGCATTTTTTTTCAGTTTTCGCTTTCAAGCCCATGAAAGAAAACGTTTGGGCACCGCTGCGCTTCAGTACAGCCGGAAAGTATTCATCGGGTTGCACTTTGTGACTTGTTGAATTTTGAGGTTGAGGGAAAAAAAAAACCCAGAATGTATTCCATTTAGGAATAAAGCCCGTGACCTAATAAATTGCGGAAAAAGTGAAACGCCGCGAATACTCTCTGGATTCACTTTATGTGTGCAAACTTTGGGAATTTTATTTTCATTCGACTGCTACTGTCTGTTCCACTCCGAAGGACTCTGGTTACTGTATGGAACGCGCAGACGCACGTTACTCCTTCTCTTTTGTTTGAGAACAAATGACAGAAATGACTCGTGATACTCGGTATGCACGGAACAAACGACTGTCGTTATTGTTACTGCATGTTGCATGACAAATGACTCCGGTTTACTGTTCCTGTAAGTTACATTGACATGTGACACCTTTACTGTATTTGTATGTGAACGTTACATAACAAATGACTCCTGTTAGTGTTACTCTGTGTCACATGAATGAATGACTCTTGTTGGTGTGCATCTGTTACGGGACAAGATGACTCCTTTTACTGTCGCAGGTTGCTGTCACTCTTACTGTGTTACATGCCACATGACTCCTGTTACTGTTACTTTGTGTTGCATGACCTAAATGGCTCCTGTTGCTGTTACAAATGACTCTGGTTACTGTTACTGCCAGTTAGACGCCAAGTGCCGCCTGTACTGTTACTCTTACGGTGTTCCACGACCAATGACTCCTGTCACTGTTCCCGTGTGTTACATGCCAAATGACTCCTGTTACTGTTACTCTGTGTTGCACGACCTAAATGGGCTCCTGTTGCTGTTACAAGTGACTGGTTACTGTTACTGTCGATGTCAAGTGATGCCTGGCTTGTTTGTCACCGTGTTCCATGACAAATAACCCCAGCTTTGCGTACTCTACTCACGTTTCATGACAAATGACTGTGGTTACTGTTACTGTTCGTGACACACCAGATGACTCCTGTCACGGTTACTGTGTGTTGCATGAGAAAAGGAGTCCCGATGCTGTTCAAATGAATCTGGTTCCTGTTACTGCCAGTTAGACGCCATGTGCCGCCTGTGTTGTTACTCTTACGGTATTCCATGACCAATATTCCTGTCACTGTTCCTGTATTTTAGCAGTGCCCGTCCTCCCCTTTAAGGGGTTAAAACTGCTCTAGCGTGAACGCGATGTAATCAGAGCAGCTCAGCTATGCAGGATGCAGAGAGGCCCCCCCCCCCTTCCCACTCGTCGTGCTCCTCGAGGACGAGCAGGAGCAGGAAGACGGCCAGATAAGCCATTTTTGCGCAATAACTGAGCCAACCGGGGTCGAGTGTAAAAGTCAACCTTCCAGCCGCCGGGAATTCCGAGGCAATAACGCCAGCATTTATCAGAAATGCTGACGGCGGCGTGTTTTGGCTCCGCTCGTCTGCTTTGGAGATGCGCGTGTGTGCGTGTGTGTTTACAGCCCACGGGACGGATTTGCGCTCAAGAAAGTTCAGCCTGTTCTCACGCTTGGAGTCAAGTCACAGCAGACGTGTTTTGGGGGATTTGTAGCACATCTGGCAGCGAGGCACTCAAAACATGACCAATTGACCTGCTTTCATGGCAAGCTTTCAAATGAACTTTGGGTTTCGGATTCATGTTTCAAACGAGGGTCACCGTTTAACATGTGGGTTTAAAGGCAGGTTCACGGTGTCAAACAAGTCAAGTTCAAACTCGGGCTAGCGTTTCAAGACGGGGTATGAAGTCATGGTTAGGGTAACGAGCCAGGTTAAGGATTTTAATTTAGAGATTTAATTTAGGGTTTTGAGAGAGGTGGGAGTTCAAACGAGGGTAGAGTTTTCGACAAGTATTAGGGTTTCAAATTTGTTTTTAAGACGGAGCTGGGGTTTCAAATAAGGCTTTAAAACCAGGATTTGAGTTTCAAGCGAGAGCTTCAATCTAGTTTTGGGGTTTGAATTCACAGTTGGGGCATCAAGCCACGGTTTGGGTTTCAAATTAAGATTTCAAACTAGGGTTAGGGTTTAAATCATGTTAAGGGCATTAATCCAAGGTTAGGGTTTGTAATTTGAGTTTGAAACTAGGGTTTGGATTTTAAATTAGTAATGCAGGTTCAAGACAGGGTATGGTTTTAAAGTTAGGGCTTCAAGCCAGGTTCAGGGTTTCAAGTTAGGGTTTTAAGACAGGGTGAGTGTTTGGGTTTGTAGACAGGGTCGGGGTATCAAGTCTTGTTTAGGAATTCAACACTGGGTTTCTGTTCCAAATTCGGGGTTCATGCTGATGTTGGTGGTTCAAACAAAGACTGGGGTTAGAAATGAGGGTTTTGAGACAAGTTTATGGTTTCCAATGATGCTCGAGCATGCATGGTCTAGGGTCTTAAACTAAGGTTAGCGTTTCAAATGGTGATTTGAAGTTCGTGTCAGTGTTCGGGTTTCAAGACAGGGTTGGAATTGTAAACAGGTCTCAGGGTGTCAAATGGAGTCTAAGGCTTTCAATTTAGGCTCAGAGTTTTTAAGTCAGGGCTACTGTTTCAAATTCAGGTTTTCAGGACAGGGCCGGTGAGTTGCGATTGGTCATACCCATTTCAAGTTTGTCCTTGTGCTTGTCTTCCTCCTTCTTGCTCACCCTGCTGGGACGCGGCGGCGTTGGCGCCCAGCTCGCCGTAGACTTCAACCCCGGAGTCGACGTCGGCGTGCTCCCGGCCATGCCTCCGCTGGTGGTGGTCTCGGAGGTGGTGGCGGGCTCTGTGGCGTTGTCGGCGGTCGCCCAAAACGTTCCCGCCAGGAGGACGATGAAGACCAGGGCTGACTTTTCCATCCTGCTCCTTGTGTGCTGCATGTGCAGAGAATGCGCTGGGACATCGCTTATGAGGAGAGGCCGGGGGCGAGGAGGAGGGGGAGGAAATGCAGAAGGAGGGGCTCCAGACCTCGCAACACAAAACTGCGGAACCCCAAAGATCCAACGCCCTCAAGTGGAGCAATCTTCATGGTGGACTTTCATGTTTCAAATGAGCACGTGATTACACTTCCCGAAGTAGGGTTTCAAGACGGGGGTCAAGGCATCAAAGTAGGGTTTCAAACTATCTTCAAGGTCAAGGTCAAGGTCAAGGTCATCTTTATTGTCAAATATGCTTATGTATGACATGCAGCATAGATGAAATTTCTTCCTCTCAATCCTCAGTGCAAATATGCATGCAAACATGCTGTGCATTAAACACGCACAGCTAAGAAAAGAGAGCAGCTACACTGTATATATCTTAAGAGTACGACTGGGTTAGGGTCGCATTTCAAACGGGTGAAAGGCTTCAAATGAGTCTTTCGAAACTGGCTTAGGCTCACAAACTCGTATTAGGGTTTCAAAAGTGCAGTTACAGTTTCAAGACGGGGTGAAGAGGTCAAAGAAGGGTTTCAAACTAGCGGAGTCGTCGTGGAAGTAAACAAGCGTTGAGGTTTCAAAGCGGGAAGAAGAAGATGACGTCCAGGCGCTTTCCCGCTCTCGTCCGAGTGACGCAAGACGCTTGTTTGTGCCTGATCAGTGTTTGCAAAATGGGACACACCCTGCTGGACACGTACCCGGCGGCGATAACTCTTCTGCTGCTTCTTCTTTCGGTGTTGTGAGCAGATCGCTTCTCCAAAAGTCTCTCCAGTCCCCTGGAAAACCAATCCTACCCACCCACCACTTGGATAACACTCAGGCAGGAAGTCGACACAACAACATGCACGTTTCATGTACGTCAGTGCTGACAGTCCAAGAAATCGAGCGCTAAATCAGCAGTACGAATGGTTATTCATTCTTACTCACTCTCGCTTGTGTTTAATCATTTCCTCTGTTTGTGTATCTTTCATCTCATTTTCAAATTTTCAAATGTGTCATAACAGCGGTATGCAAAGTAGGGGAGGGGGGTGTCTGTAGTTGGTCCAAAATACTGCTGCTCGCCTCCTAACTGGGGCTGGTCGGTATGTACAGCACTTTGTTTGCAGCCATGGTTTCAAGCGCTTTTTTATTTTATATTTTTTACGATATATTTTTTATGTATTGATTGTGTATCTAGCAGTTTTTTGTCAAATATTTTAATTATTGTTCTTGTGATATTTTTGCCTTTCTTCGAACATTGTATCCAAAATCTGCATATTTAATTTCTCGCATTATCAAATATTTGAGAATTTTTCATCAAATATTTCAGTAATTTTATCTGATATTTTGCGGGGGGGGGGGCTATAGCCCTGTCAGAAATCGTTCAAGCACCAATTAAGCCCCTCCAGCATTTTATCTGATATTATAAAATATATTTATTCAATATTTTAAAGCATTTTCAGCCCCACTTGAATCCAGGGAGGAGAAAAAATCCCGGAGTCTCCCCGATTTGAGTATTTTTCGAAGACTGATTTTTAAATCCAAAACTCCCTCCATCTAATTGGCTACTTCTGCTATTCCGTCTATAAGAAGTGGCTACGCAAATAATTTTATTTTCATAAAATGTAAAACAAAAAAATATAATAGGATATGTCAATGAATAGTATTTTGAAGTCAGAGTATCTCAGAATATAATTGGCTTTTTCCCTTGCAATGTATGCAGGAATCCTTTAAATCGTCTCATATTTCGTTTTTATTTTTAAATTAAATTATATGGAGGTGTATTTTCACTGCCTGCCGTTGTGCTTTTACGTGTGACGTGTTATAAATGTGTACATTCATTACAAAAACTTTTAAGGTTCCAACTCTCCCTCGATCTGATTGGAACATTCGGTTGTGACGTTTACGGAAAAGAGCCACAATCTCGTGCCTCGTTTGTTTTTATTGTATAACTTTTTTGTTTTCCGGTTCACAGTAATGGCAGATTTACATTGTTATGAATATTTAGATTCGTTTTAAAGTGTGTTTTTAAAAAAAATAATTTCCAATTCAAGTTTTTCTCTTTTTTTTTTTTTTTTTCATTTCGGAATCTGTTTTATTTTGAAAAATTACCAGAATTTATGTTACATCCGTCTACATACAGTATGTTTTTTTGTTTTTTTTTCCAAATAAACTTTATTGAACAAGTCAGAATACAATTCTCAGCAAACAGAGAACACAACGAACATATTAATATATACACATATTACAATCATTAAAAAAAAAAATAATAATAAATAAATAATAATAAAAAAATTAAAAAAAAATTCAAGTTTTTCTCAATGCGATTGGCTTGTTCCGCTGTGACGTTTACAGGAAGTGGCCACGCAAACGACCGGAATCATAACACTGCTTTGAAGTCTTACTCCAAGTCCGTATGTAGTCTGATATCTCAAGTCAAGTCAAGTACAAGTTTATTGTCAAATGTGCTCTGCGTGTTTCTTTTAATTAAATCAAGTAATTTGTTTCCAATGCGGTTATAACTTAACGTTTGATTCGCTGCAAAAATGTGGGACGGTTTGTCGTCCACTTGATAAACGAGCAGGATGGCTGCTGCGCAACGTAAGTTGTATTTTATCCCGACTGATCATTCGTAACTTTCAATCGATACGATAGTACTGCCGTGTACTCTTTTAATATATCCAGTATTGTAACTTATTACGTTATTAGCATTGGTGTTGTTTTACGGGTAAAGTTGTCTTGGTTTCTGTTTCAGGTGATCGCAGGATGGACGAAATGGAGGCCATGTGACCCTCATCAACCCCTTTTCTCCCTCCCCCCAAATTCGTCTTTTTTTTTGTGGGTATGCCTCGACTGGAAGAGTTTGCTAATGTGGCCCTGAGGGTGCCCATCATCCTGGTGCTGGACCTGCTCTACAAGCATGACATCGTTACTTTGACGGCGCACCTCAGGGTCAAAAACGAACATATGTTCACCAAGTACGGATGGCTCGTCTCCGATATGTTCTACCTTGGTGAGTACGTTTTTTTTGTAATTATACGTAAATCATTTGTTTTTTTTCAACATTTAGGATTTTTCTTCTATTTTGTATTCTTGACTAATATTCTGTTTGAATATTTGTTTGTCACGTAATATTTTTTGTCAAATATTGGTTTCTTATACACCCATGTCTTCCAATATTTCCTCCTCACAACACCTCACCCAAATTTTTTCTCAGACTATTTGCACTTTCCTCCTACAAACTTGTCTATTTGCTGTTATTTATGCTCGAGCTAACGCCTGGAATGCGTATGGCTTTGGCGCTATCTTGCGGTATCTTAGTGCTGAGCAAGTATGCTAGTCAACTGAGGATCTCCATGTGCATGTGTGAGTCAGGTCACTTGCTGATGCTGGTTTTGCTGCTGCTGCCACTGAGACACATCGTGAGCGTCTACCTGCACGTGCTGGCCGCCCTGCTACTCTTCGTGGGACACCAGATTGCAAGGTCAGTGCAGGCAGCCATCAAAAACTGGCCTTTCAAATCGGCTTTCAACATATTCTTGGACTTCCAATCAGGCTTTCAGTCAGGGTTAGTCTTTAAAATTGCAAATGAGGGTTGGGGTTTTAAATAAAGGTTTCAAGCCAGGGTTACGGCTTCAAATCAGTGTTTCGACCAGTTCCGAATTGGGGTTAGGTGTGTACTGTATGTAATTGGAGTTGACTGAATTGTGTTGCTGTTGTTCTGAGCTAGTCACGCCCCTTTTTGTCATCATTACCTTCCAGGGAGTTCATCATGGAGGAGCTGCATTCGGGCCACCAGGGGGCGCCCTATCTCCACGTCGAGGCCATCAACAGATTCATTTGGGCGGTGACAGGTGAGTCCTGTGGATCAGGCGCTGACGCGTGCTGCTGGGTTGTTACGTCATTACACTTTTGACATTTACTGGATCAATTGATGTCATGGGGCTTGATGTCTGTGTTTTTGTGTTTCAGGTCAGCTCCTGGTGAGCGCGCTGATGGCGTTCCTGATGAAGACGCGCAAGGTGTGGCTCTTCTGGGTCCCCGCGCTCCCCCTGCTGGCCCGCCTAGGCGGCGCCCCCGTGACCCTGCTGCCCGCCGTGCACGCCTTCGCCGCCACGCTCAGCGAGGTCGCCTGCTGCCTCTTCCTGCTCTCGGCGCTCTACCGCCTCACCAAGGCAGCGTTGTCGCTCGAGATGGAGGTGCGCCAACCTTCTATTCATTTATTTATTGTTAGCATTAAGCTAGCAGTCTTTGTGACGAATGGTTTACTTTATTTTTTTCACCACATTTTTGCTCGCAAGTCAAGACAAAATATCGGCTCGAATATCGAGAAACTTGAATTCGGACCCTTACTGTTTTGTTTTTTTTTGTCTTGAGTTTTTTTTTTTTTTACATTTAACCTGATACTAAAATCCCGCTCAGGGCATGGCGCTGTCCCGCCTGCTGGGGGCGGCGCTCTCGCTGTGGACTCAGTTTGCCGTGCCGCTTCTCTTTAGCGTCTTCTGGTTGGTCCTCTTCGCCGTCTACCTGTGCTCCAGCGTGATGTCCCCTGCCGCCTCGTCCGCCGCCCGTCACGGCCTCCTCTTCTTCCTGCTCACCGGGTGGGGAATCGCTCACTCTGTGTGTGTCTGTGCACTAGTTTGTCCAAATGAAAATCCACAACTCAATTCAACATAGTTCCTCAATACCAAGATGCTGCAAGATGGCAGCAAAGCACCACTTTCGTCTCAATAAAACTCCTTAACTCACTTCAACGTGGGTCCTTCATATTTGTGTTTGTGTGTGCGCGCGCAGTGTTTCCGAATGCTGTGCCACGCCGTACTCGCTGTTGGGTCTGACTTTCGTGGTGTCCTACTTGGCGCTGGGTCTGCTCAACCTCTGCAAGTTGTTCCTGGGGAGCGACGACGCCGCCCTGCACAACCACAACGTCATGCACAGGTGAGCCACCCGTCGCCTGACCTGCTTCCACTTGATTTGTACAAAGGCGCTCGTGGTTCCCAACCAAACAAGTTGTTCGGATTTCAGATTAGAGTTTGAAAACATGGTTCGGCTTTCAATTTAGCGTCTCAAACAAGAGACGGGCTTTTACGACGGGGTTAGGCCTTCTGATTTGAAGGGTGGGAGTTTCCAGGTTTTCAAACGGTGGGTTGAGGTTTCAAACAAGGGTCCGGTTCTCAAATGAGGCTTGGGAGACAGAGACGGACGCGGGTGAGGAGATAAGCTGCGTTTTGTTTGTCAGGGGGTTGACGGAGGGCGTGACGCTGCTCCTGCTCGCCCTGCAGACGGGCCTGCTGGCGGCGGCGACGCTGCAGCGGACCTTCCTGCTCAGCATCATCCTCTTCATCGTGCTCACGTCCACAATGCAGGCCATGCTGGACATCACCCACCCGCTCGTCCTCGCCATGGCCGCCTCGCGCAACAGGTGCTCGCCTCGACTTGCCCGCACGACTTTAGCAACACTTTGGTTCAAGGGAAACTCCTCCAGTCACTTCAACGGAGTCCCCCCCGAGCGCAAGGTGCCACATAATGGCAAGCAAAGCACGAAACTTATCCAAAGGAAACTTCTCAACTCACTTTGGCATCGTTCCTGTAGACCAGGATGGCCAGCAAAGCTCCTTTTGTCGCAGTGAAACTCCTCAACTCACTTCAAGAAAGTTCCTGGCGACCACAACATTGTGGCAAGACACTATTTTGGTCTAAATCAAACTCCTCAACTCGCTTCAAGATCGTGGTTTGACATGACAATGCCACACGTGCTGGCAAAACACTATTTTTGTATGGAGGAAACGCTACAACTCACTCTAACATAGTTTGACACCGAAATGCCACAAGATAGCTATTTCTGTCTAAATCTGACTCCCACCTCACTTCAATGACTCCCAACTCACTTCAGCAAAGCTCCTTCATACCATAATACCACACATGAGAGCAAAGCTTTACATTTGTCTAAATTGAAGTCCTCAACCCACTTTCAAAATAGTTCAGTTGCACCAAGAAGCCACATGATAGTAGGAAAGCCCTTTTTTGTCTAAATCACACTCCTCAACTCACTGCAACGTAGTTCTTTGACACCAAGATCTTCGTACACCACTGCTTTTGTCCAAACTACACTCGACAACATTGTTCCTTGGTACGAAGATGGTGGTGAAGCACTAGTTTTCTCTAAATGAAACTTCTCAACTCACTTCAAGATAGTTCCTTCATATGTTTGTGCCGCACAATGGCTGCCAAGCAGTTATTTTGCCGTCCTCAACTCCATTTAACGCACTAGTTCCTTAATGCCAGGATGCCACATGTTGAGAGTGAGGTGCTACGAAATGAAAGTCCGCAAATCACCTGAGCATAGTTCCTTGACACCAAGATTCCACAAGATGGCGGCAAAGTGATCTTTTTGTTTTAGCGATTGAAACAAGACGGCCGAGTCCAGAAAATGAAAGCCCACCAGTGGGTTGGTGGAATGTTGGGGGGGGGGGGGGGGGAAAAAACCCTTC
>CAAKHF010001618.1:4199-16505 GCA_901007745.1 Hippocampus kuda | reverse complement strand
ATAATCTCAGCTGACATGGATGCTTCATGTGGAGAACGTACACACACACACACGCGCACGCACGCACGCACGCACGCACGCACACAATTCTTTTGTCTATATTAACTACCGGTGTGTAAATACAAATGAGTGTGTGGGCTAAATGGCAAACTTAAAATGCCATTATGTAAAAAATGTATACTTTTCCTCTGGATGACACAGTGAAGACTGGTTTGTGTTTGTGAAAAAGACTCAGAAGAGTGACAGTTGGGTGATGCTGAAATTTTTGTATATCTAGTGGGTTTAACTAGGAGTCATTTGTTAAATATTGTTACAATAGACGTATTAGAGAGGAAGCTGCTTTTACAAAACAATAATATTTAATTTATATTATTACATCCAGTGTTAAATTCAGAGGCAAATCGAAAGCATTAAGGCCCCCACAGGACACAGTATTGATGGACTTCATTCATGTATAACTTTCTTCATTTCCGTCAGTTTTATAGGAGTGACGTATAACGTTTCCGCCAATCGGCGGATTGTATCCCACAATGCATTGGCCCACGAACAACAGGCGCGAATTCACACTGTATACTTTGTCAAGAGTGGGTGATTTTAAGCTTAATGTGAAAGTAAGTACTCGATACACGTTTGAGTAGATACGACCATTTATATTGTGTTGCTGATAGTTAACACGCTTTGTCGGGATAGTGCGGAAGAGTTAGCCCGTGCTAACTCTCGTCAAAGTTAGCCAAGGCTAAAATAAAGGGCGATTAATATGACAATTACGTTTTGAACTATAAATATCTGTAATGTTCAGACTCGTGGTTGTCGTTGGTGCCCCGTTAGTAAGTGTGAATCGAGACTAAACGACCTGTTAACGAGCAAACTCCTGGATTCCAATTTTTACAGCCCATTTTTTTCCTAAGTCGAAAACAAACTATATAGTGCATTTAAAAAACAAACAGACAAACAAAAAAGTCAGCATGCTTATCAATTGTTTTTTTTTTGTCAAGGGGAATCTTGGAGCAAAAGACGCCAGTAATGACTACTAGCAACAGCGGTACAGTTCTTAAAGGTAATGCATCTTCAGCACTACGTTGACCGAAACAAATGCACAGTGCTGCATCTCATGGCTTAAAATGTCTCTTCCAGATGTCGTTGCCTATGTGGATGTGTGGTCATCTGACAAGAGAGCCAACTATTCGGAACCTTTCATCCAGCAGCTACAGAAAATGGGTGCTCAGGTAATATGTCAGATTCACATAAGTAGAAATGACAATTCCCTATAAGTACAGTGTGAATGCTGAGAGAGAGAGACAGACAGACAGATAGACGAAGAGAGAGAAAGACACACACACACACACACACACACACACACACACACACACAGAGGGGAAAGAAATATGCCGCTATCAAATGCAGCTGAAGTGGTTTAAACTTAGAATTCAACCCATAGTATCTGGAAAAATCCACCTTGAAAGTCACAGTGTTCAAATGTCACCGTTACAGGGGACCTCAGATGAGAAAGCATCTAATGATTTGAAAATCTGGGCCATTTTATTTTTTGTGTGTGTGGATTTTAATGCAACAAAAGACGGACTGCCTCGCAGGGCCTCATTTCAGTCAGTCATAAAGGATTATCGTTTTGTGTTGTCAGAGCTGTAAAAGACGACAGCTTGAATCAATACTTTCATTCAGTGAGCATTTGTGTTGACATTTATCAAAATTAATTCAGGAACAATGTTTTGAAATGAAATACACAAAACATGCCTTACTCCTATTATTCTTTGCCATCAAAAACAAATTGAGCAGGAGCAAAATGTATTTTTCACAGTGCTCTGACAAATTAGAATGTCAATGTTACTTAAAATGACTGCCGGCAGTTGACCATGGAATAGAATTATATCATTTTATCGAGGGGAAAAAAATAGGTGGAAATGTTTTTTCTCTCGGCATTCACGCGGTAATGTTGTATGATACACAAACAGTGTGTCTGCACACAAACAACTGACAAGATGTTTTTCATTATAGGTATCAAAAACCTTCAATAAACAAGTCACACATGTGGTCTTTAACAATGGTCATGCTGCCACATGGAAGAAAGCCAAAAAGAGTCATGTGAAGCTGGTCTCTGTTTTGTGGATAGGAAGGTATGTATGCATGACTCCCTTGGTACTAAACTAGTGTAGTTTCTTTAGTGTATGTATTGTTTGGAGACATAATGCTGCCGAAATGATGTCCAGATGTCATGATGATGCTGTGCTGGTAGATGAAGAGCTGTATCCTGCCTTAAATGATGAAAGCAATTTGGTATTAAGGAACAAGCAAGTAAGTAGATTCTTTCTGTCCTTGTGAAGTCATTTTATGTGCTATTGTTTGTAGAATTGCCAACTGCTGGCTGGCTGGAGTAATTTTCTCTCCATCTGTGAAAGCAAAATCTGTTTGTTTGTTTTTAAAATTCTATTCTGTCAATGTTTTCCTGTTGTTTTCACTGCCACTTGACTCATTTTACATGCAGAAGTTTAGCTTTTCTTCATCCGTAAAGTCTCCGATATATGAAATTGATGCTTGTGGGACAGATTGGCTTGTGCTGAATCCACCGTTTAACACATGTAAATATGGCATTGAACTTTCAAAGCTGCCACAGTTTGCGTTGTTTTTCTTAACTCCCACACGGGCAGGCTTTATTTTCGTCTATTTTTTATGTTCGGGGTGTATAATAACCATGTGCATCAATTTAACAAATGTTTGCCGTAAATTATTGTGACCAAAGAGTCAATTTCATTTAACTGTTGATATCATGTTTGTTTGAATGGTGCAGCATCGTTGCATGCAACCTAGAGATTGTCCAGAGAGAACGCCAGAAAATGACAGACGCATGAAGAAGAAGTTAGATAAACTGATGAAAGACATTGCTCCCAAGCAAACAATGGGTAAAAAAAAGTGCATTTTTTCCCCCTTTTTTTTTTTTTTTACATTTTTGTGAATTGAATAATATAGCTTTCTTTCTTACAAATGTTTCTCCTCCACAGTCACAGATGATTCACCTTTTGTTGTTGATGAAGACAGTGGAATTGTGTATAGCCCGGCGTGTAAAAGGGCTGATTATATGGCAGAGCGCTTGAAACACATGAAAGAGAAACGTGAAAATATCTCGCCCACAGGTAATTCTTGTCACATATGTGAATGGATAATTTCACAACACTTGATGTATTGTACTTTTTTTAAAAAAATCACATCGTTGATTTTGATTTTTTTTCAGTCTCACAAATGTCTTCATCACCAGGAGTGAAGCCCTCACTGGAGAACTCACCGACTGTCTTCAGGTTTTTTTGTAAGCCAACCAAGAAAAAAACTGATCTTGAAATACAATAATTTAGTCTCATGTGGACTACTTGTGTTGCATCCTTATTTTCTCTGATGGTTCTCTGATATCCTGTTGCCCAATCTTTATTTGCTTTTTCACAATGTCTCAGTGAGTGGGTGGCAAACAATCTGCTTGTGTGCAAAGTGCTGAAAGATGTCTGCAGTCACATTTCACTCGAGTACACTTTAAAACTAAGCTTGCAACATTTTAAGCTCAGATTTTTCTTTTCTTTTTCTATAGATGAAAATTCTGATCAGGACTCCAGTGCATCTGTTGCTGAGCTCGGTCATGCCCCTGACAAGGAAAAAGATTGTAAAGAGAGTGATGTGACTGAACAAAACAGCCCTGACAAACCCTTCAGCAAAGACTTGGCAAAACCTTGGCTCTCGCCCTGTCGTGACATTTCAAAACGCCCGTCCTTTAGTCCTTTAAGATGTCCTGACTTTACAATAAATGAAGTGGAAGGAAAGACGCCAGAAAAGCAAAGGATGCCTTCAGGAACAAAATCATTAATAGAGAAACCTAAATCTGTGGGTGAAGCACAAAGCCTGGGGGAGGAGGTAAAATCTGCTGATGACGAGGACGCGAGCAAAAGAAAGCGGACATCACAGATGCATTCCTGCAGTTCTCTTAATAAAATGCTGGAGCAGACAATTGACAAGTCTGATAAGGGAAGGCAAAGTAATCACTGGGCGAAGGTGAAGAACAGTCAGATTCCTCATGCTGCAAGCTCATGTGGTGAGATGTTTGGTGGCATGCTATTTAATGACCAGTCAGAACGACAGAGCAAGCGAACGCAAGGAAGACGTTCTCTTTCTACGCTGGCGTTCTCCTATAGCTCTTCCAAAAAATCTCGCAAGGTTGCTTTGAGCTCCCCTGATGGAGACGATGATGTGTTTGATGACTTCTTCTCTTCAGCCAGTCACCACAAGAACCCCAAAAGACCCCTCTTGCCCGTTTTGCCTGACCTGACCGATTTTGACATCCCCGCTGAGTTGGACTATGTCCCAAAGAAAGGAAAACAAAGGAGATGTAAAAGTGCTCTTACGGCAACTAACAGCTCAAAGAAAAGGAAATTAGACGATAGTGAACACATTTGCATGCCGCAGCCTATTTTAAATGCCTGTCCACAAAATAATTTCAAAGAAAATCTGTCTGCTTTTGATCATCCAAATGGTACCAGAACACTGGCTGCGAAAGTCAGAAAGCAAAGCACCTTACCATTTGTAGTCACCAGTGAAACTGCATCAAGGCTTCAAAAAGCACCCGTCTTTGTTGATCCAGCAAAGCTAACAGAGAAGATGACAACCTTGGAACTGGAAAGCCACTCTGGTGTTTGTCAATTATCTCACGCTTTTCAAAGTGAGTAGCAAAGTTGCCAAAGTTTACAAAGTACACCGCACATGAATAAACAACAAACCTAATGAACTAATATTCTCATAATACATGTTGGCGCTTTATAATCGCTGGGTCACTTAGGTGATTGTCAATGTCAGTTTCATAATGCACATTAATTAATGCGCTTTCATTTTCGATCAGACTGTTTGCAAAATTTAATATTGAATCTGAATGTTACTGAATATTCTTCTGAAGTCTGGTGCCTCTTATGCATTCGTGCTGTTGCAGTGTAAAGTCGGACAATGGCAGCAATATCTGCTTGAATGTTTTCAGTTTTTTGCTTTGTTACCAATGTAGGCAGAGGAAGTGAAAGTTCGGCTCCAGTTACTTCAACAGAAATCCCAAAGGACAACCAGGGGAAGCCCAATAAGCCCTGCTATTTTTTTCAGAAAATCAGCAGAGCAAAGGTAATAATTGAATTTTCTTTTAAATCAGCAGTATCTGGCGTTCACAATTCCTTACATTTCCCATAAAATAGTGCAGAGCTGAATTTTATGCTCCCACTTTTGCCTGGTTCACATAAAAATGACATGTTAAAATGGAATGATTGCCAATTTTTCATGGGGCTTTTGAGGGCGATATGTTAAATCTGCTGTATTTATCTTGTACACCCAAAATATGATCTAATCATGTCATCAATTGTATTCCATGATACAGACAGTTTAGGATGCGCACCAGCCATGTTTAGGTCGAGTATTTCCTCGGTACGGCTGCATCTCGCCATGGGGCTTCTGTCTGTCTGGTCTTTGGGTCTTCCTGTGTTTTGCTTTTGTGATGATAGAATATAACTTCCTCGTTTGTGAAATGCACCTGGCCTTTGTTTTCTTTATGCCGTAAACCTCGTCATGCCACAGCTGAAAAGAGCTAAACATCACAGCCTTTAACCCAAGGGAGAAATGCGAAATGTTCAGAATAGCTAGGAAGATTGTCTGTCTCCTCTGTAAAGATCGGGAGGTAACAACACAGGGGTCCCTCAGAGGTCAAGGTTAAATTGTCCAGCCTTTTCTCCATCTCGAAATGATCTACTTGTGCTGTAAACGCAGCCAGGAGTGTTGGTGGTCACAAACTCGATAATGTGATTTTTCCCCTCCATATTTTTCAAGTGATTTCATCTTGTAATGGGAAGAGCAGTACAGAAAATGAATGGGTGGCTGTCTTGCTGCCATTGACGACTTGTGCCACAAAGCCATTTGATGGCTTGTTCACAGCCCAGCTTCCTTGTGCCTCTGATTTAGTTGAATAGCATCACTTTCAAGATGTCAATATGACCTTGTCATTCACTGAAGGAATTCCTTAGCTTCTGCTGAGGGTCACTTGCGTCACTGTCTTTCTATTCATGAGTTAATCCACCCTTCTCTTGGTGCAATTGTTTGTTTCAAAGGGCCGAGAATGAATCATTATTGTGAATCGGAAGCACACATCACAGTCGTGGCCAACAGTGCAGTAGCAATTGTGTGTTGGTGATTAATTCTCCCTCGCTTCTTATCAGTATTAATGGGATGTTAGAACAGGGGCGAGGTCAAGAGATGAGGGTCGATACCACACTTTGATTGACAGGTTGCTCGTGGTCCTTCCAGCTGGAGGGCCAGATATCAGAGAACTGTTTGTAACCGCTTCTGACTATTGTATGACGTGAAGACACCAAATTGTCATGCCTTCGGGTGACAAGTTCACACTTCTGCTTCAGTGCCTATATTTAGTGTTTGATGCCTTTTTGTCCACTGCGTTCAAATGTATGTGACAAAGTTCCTAGATTTCCTCACTCTGGTCTTCTTTGATGATGATGCTTGTGTCAGTGTAAACTAGTGGTCTCCCAAAGGAAATATTTAAAGTGCTGTTGGTGCTGGATTTTCTTGTCAACTTTACTACTTTGATCGTTTTTTTTCACCCCGCATATTTATTCACACTTTTATCTGGTTTATGCTGTCATACAGTTACACATAGCGCTTATTGAGAACGAGGTGTAAAATGTTTCGCTCATACATTTTCAGTGGCTAGATGCCCGCTGTGAAAATAGATACAAGACTAATTATGTTTATCCCTCCTGTCTTGCAGTCGGTGAGAACACTGGTCATGACAAGCATGCCCACTGAGTAAGTAGCACTTGAGAATATATTCAAACGTACTAAAAACAAACAGAAATAGGCATTTAAAGCAATGTGTAGAAATGAGTGTATCTATCCTCCTCTCCTACCATTGCTCCTCTCTCCCAGGAAACAGAACACAGTCGTTCAGGTTGTGAAGGCACTGGGTGGCTTTACTATCGCTGATCGAGTTTGTGAAAGTACAACTCATGTGGTTTCTGGGGAACACCGGCGGACTCTGAATGTTTTGCTGGGCATTGCTCGCGGCTGCTGGATCCTCTCATTTGAATGGGTATATTGTTTGTTTAGGGCACCAATCACAAAACCATCTGCAGGATTTTTTAAAAATGCATTTTCAATCTTCCTCGATAGATTGTGTGGTGCTTGGAGCAAAGGCAGTGGGTTCCTGAGGAACCATATGAACTTTCGGAGCAGTTTCCAGCAGCACAGGTGCGTACCCATACCATTTTTTTAAAGAGTTTCAGTCCTGGCTGCTGACTATTAAATTTACTCATCAATAGAGACATGTTGAAGCATAACCATATTGTTACTGAAATGACTATCTTGGAAAAAAAATTACACTTTTGCTGATTTCTTTTGTGTATGCTCATTTAAAAAATTTTTTTTAAAAAATCACACCGATGGAACCAGAGTTTGCCTAAATGTATATTGACAAAGCAGAAACCTTCGGGGGAAAGATTCTTTGGACAAATGAGATAAAAAATGTAAGCTCTATGTTTACTCATTCAAAAATAACGCACGCAATGAAAAGAACACAGCCTACGGTGGAACATGGAGGAGGCTTAAATTATGATCACAAAATTCACGTGATGCCTGATTTTTATCGGTTAAAGCTGCAGTGCATAGCTCTTGTCGTACCATAGACTGAAATTCTGCATTTAAACAGCAGCATCGTCGCTTTGATACGACATGGGCTATGCCCATCCCCTGCTTCTCCACATTGCAATTTTTGTTTTGAAGGGCGGTGGGGGAAACGTTGGATTCTTTGAACTGGATAATTATCCATCCATCCATCCATTTTCCGAACCGCTTAATCCTCACTAGGGTCGCGGGGTTGCTGGAGCCTATCCCAGCCGTCTTCGGGCAGTAGGCAGGGGACACCCTGAACCGGTTGCCAGCCAATCGCAGCTGGATAATTATTTTATGATTATTTTCAACCACTAGTTTCATCTTGGGGCGGCCCGGTAGTCCAGTGGTTAGCACGTTGACTTCACAGTGCAGTGGTACCGGGTTCAATTCCAGCTCCGGCCTCCCTGTGTGGAGTTTGCATGTTCTCCCCGGGTTTGCGTGGGTTTTCTCCGGGTGCTCCGGTTTCCTCCCACATTCCAAAAACATGCATGGCAGGCGGATTGAACACTCTAAATTGTCCCTAGGTGTGAGTGTGAGCGTGCATGGTTGTTTGTCTCTGTGTGCCCTGCGATTGGCTGGCAACCAATTCAGGGTGTCCCCCGCCTACTGCCCGATGACAGCTGGGATAGGCTCCAGCACCCCCCGCGACCCTAGTGAGGATAAAGCGGTTTGGAAGATGAATGAATGAATGAATAGTTTCATCTTAAAAACACTGCATGCATGATGACTGATATGGAAAATTTTCCAACCTCAGTCTTACATTTCCACAAGTTTCTGTATAGGAGTTCATGTGACCTGAATTTTAGAATTGAATTTTTTATTCATCCTCTACATAAATAAGCACAATATGAACTCTAAACACCAAATTGCAGAGCATAAAAAGCGACCAAATATAAAAAAGATTGACAGAATCCAGAAATTCATCGACTTGTAATACAATATTTACCCCATGCGCATACTTATGGTGTTGTTAGTGAATTAATGAATATCCCCAGGTATGCTGGATCAAAAACGTACAACTGGTTAAACCGACAAGTATGAAATAGTAAAACAATGAAAAATAGCTATGCTCGTGCTTGTGCTGGCTCCCTCACTTCACATTTTCTCAGTTATTGTATTCAGGTTTTTGTGATCTTAACTTCTATTCTCCTTTGCTCTTTAAATGAAATATTTATATTCTTTACTTTCTGACAAATACAGTTGTAAATTATTTTTGCATTGTGCAGTGCCTGCTGTTATGAATCATGTTCACAATACAAAGCATTTGTGATGCTCCCCTTGCTGTCGCTCAATCCAATAATTGCTCATAAATGCTAGGCGGAGGAAGTCAGTTGGCCGCCTGTTAGTTTTTATTGCCAGCCATCCATTTTCAGTCAGCTTGTTTTTCCTGAAGTATCCTGTGAGAAATGTGGATGTTGCCTCTTCCTGAACTCATGAGTCACTGTCCTCTGCTGCCACAGCGAGCAACGACAGCCTCTTGACGTAGACAAATGTCAGCACATTTCTGTCGCGGTACACTTTATACCGGTAATTGTGTTGATGCAGAACCCCATGCATGCCTTCTTTTTAGCCATTTTTTTGCAGTGTGATGTGGTTTCAAGAAATTCTTTTTCAATAGTTTTTTTTTCCTTTCTATCTACGCTTCATGCAACTCATTGCTCCTGCTTGATAAAAGTATGCAACCCCACCACCACTGAAATGTACTTCACATTTAAGTACTGTATATGTCCACGAGCTACACCCACACCAAACCTCTTGACTTGTTTGATAGGTGATAGTTGACCTTGAGAACATCATTATATACAAACTAATCTTTACAGGTACATTATCATAAAAACTCAGTGTTGGAAGAGAGATTCAAATGAACCATTACATAAATAAAGATGTATTTTTCCCAAAAGCACTGCTTATGTGCAATATAAATGCTAGTTCTCTAACGGTTCACATAGAGGTGACGTGATGATACAAATGAACAGACAGGTCAAATAAATCCTCAAATAATTCCGCACATAAATAAAACACAAAATGTACTCTAGTGAAAACATTCGCCACAAGAAACGTTTTCGAAACTGAGATTCTCAGTGTCATTTACAATTAGCCTTATTGACATCTACAACAGAAACAAATGTCAAGCAATTAATTATAAATATGAAGAGCCAATTGTTTTCCACCCAATGTTCATGTTGTACCAGAGCCTCTATTTCTGGGAAGTGTCATTGGCAACCATGGTTGAAACACCGAACACTGATAAGTTTACAGTTTAGCAACATATATATTACTAAGTAACTGTACACTTTTACCACAAATGAGACTTACAGTGTCATTTCTAATTGCCAAAGTTGTTAATACATCCCCCTTTCATGTCAGGCCCACCGCACACCGAGCGATGCCACCGAACTTGACAAACTGGGAAATCACGAACAATTGCAAACTGCAACTCACGCACAATCATTAGCCCCTGCTATTTTTTTTGCCCAAAATTCTGAGGCACCAGATGTGCTATACTATATTAATTTTTATTGAACAATAAATAACATTGTGCAATTGTCAGGGAATAAATTGATTGCCTGTGCCGCCGCAGCTATATTATGTTAATACAATGAAAATAAATGGGGGAGAAATAAAGGAGACAGTGTAGTTGGAAATGATTGCCCCATTCATTGATTGCAGTAGTGCATTTCAGGAACACCCTCCACGTTTTGCTTTTTAACCCGAGGTACAATTCAGTTTAGTTAAATATTATTGTGTATTGGTACGGCTTGGTGGCAGTCAGCTGCCTCGCGCTTTGTACCCTGACACGTATGTTTTTGGAATGAAAGCTGATGAAATACGAGATGGCATTCTTGATTGGCCGTTATTTACCGGTACATTGCGCCGCTGTTGCAGATCTGCAGTCTAATTTTGAAAAGCATCAAAGCTAGTAGCCGATGGTCTAGATATGGAACGGTGCAAACTGCAACAGATAAATCGGTTTGGTCCCATCTCAGTGTGCGGCGTGCCTTAATTTGACCATTTTTGGTTCAAATCATTAAGAGTTAATATAACCAATTAGTACTTCCCCTGTTAGCCCTTTCAGGAATGTCATGAGGTGCTTTGGGCTCCATCTTGTTTAGTGCCCATTCAAATGATCAAACTTAGAAGTCTGCTGGCCTAATCATCAGAGACGTGGCCTTCAGTGAATATCCGGAGCCCTTCCAGTAGTACCATTTAATGCCATTGAAGCGATTGGAGTTTTGGCCTCGCTGGTAATACATGCCATTTAAATTGGATGGTCCACAAGCGTCAAACCACCAACCTAAAACACAAATAAACAGCAAATGTTGCGTTCATTCAGTGATGATTTTGATTTTAAAGAGGAAAGGCTTTTTATAATGGTAGGTGTAAATGTATTTGGGCATTAACAAAGTGTAGACTTTCAACTTTATTTTCAAAGGTTTCACAGTATCCCTAATACTGTTGGGTAATTAGATTGTTTTTTTTTTTTTTTTTTTTTGCATTGGCCTTCCATTTCAGTTGCTCAATTATATTTGAACAAGGTGGCTTGATCTTAAATTAAAAAAAGGCAACAAATTCTTTGTGACGTAGTGTTCGGACAGCACCAAATCCATCCCAGGAGATACTTAAAAGATGTCATTTCTCATGCCAATTTATCACAATGATGATAAATGGATGCCACTGAAACTGCATCTCGAAATCAAATTCTGTTTTTGAAATCTTTGAAATGACTCTGACTGAGGCTCATGAGTATTCTTTGCAGGCCTAGAATCTATAGTCTGTTTGCATTCTCCCATCCCGCTTTTAATACTTGTCATTTACTTAAGGATTATGTTTGTTTATATAAAGATTTGGTCTTTCATGATGGACGGCTTCAAATTGCCAAGCTTCACATCGCCAGACTCTGTTCTCTCTTGTGTCTCTCTCTGTCAGTGGAGTTGCGAATGATATCCATTGAGAGTGTCCCCTTTGAGACAGAACTCTCATGGGAAAAAGGACAGGGTTAGGGTTTTCTTGCTTTTATGCTCACTTGACGGCGCTCTAATGTAGAGGCAGGCAAAAGTTCTGGCAGCAGAGTCACTTGCAAGGCAATGGAGGGAGGATCTTAGCCACAAAAGGAGAAAGAGAAAACTGTTCCCAGGCTCTTTCATGTCAGCGTTTGTAGTGGCTGAATTCCCTCAAGAGTTGATCAGTGATTAACTCTGTCTAATTGCGCTCTTTGGCCTGGCCAGAAAGAACAGGAGTCCTCATAATGTCCTTCCAAGATTCTAGGAAAGTGCCAAGATACATTTAGGAGAGTGGGGAGTTTGAAATTCTGGCATCCACCATGTTGTGCTGTAATTATTGCAGTTTATCGAATGCATACAATTGTAAATTGCTCATTCTATGGGACAACGTTTCTTACCCCCTGTTGTCAGTTGTGAGCATTTGCAAACACATTTGTCATTGTCTGCGTCCTTTGTACTGAAATCACTTCCTGGCTGACCGATGCTGCTTATTTTGCCTGCTGTTCCACTGTAGCCTTTAAGGTGTATCCTGTAGAGTGGAAAAGGAAAAATTAAGGAAGTAGAAGGAGGAAGTCAATACCGCTTGTTCCTCAAACTACAACGG
>CAAKHF010001616.1:0-16500 GCA_901007745.1 Hippocampus kuda | reverse complement strand
TATATATATATATATATATATATATATATATATATACATACACAGTATATATATATACACAGTATATATATACATACATACATATAAAATGTATTTATACACAGAGACACTTTACCTATGATTTAAAATAAACTCCAAATAGTCATGTCTGAAATAAATTGACAAAGATGAAAACGAAGGATATTTTCGCAATGATAATGGTTAGTTTTAGTTATTTTTGTAACTGTAAAATGTATTGTTTGTGAAATTGTTTTAAAGATGTAAAAACTATTTATGTCATGCAACCTCAACGGTAGTATAATTAATGCTATGGCTTCTCTTAGCAATTATTAATGATGAACAATCCATCCATTCATGAGCTAATATGCTTATGCTCACCAACGTCGTGGGCGTGTTGGCGCCTAACCCAGCTGTCTTTGGGCAGTAGGTGGGGCACGCGCTGAACTGGTTGCCGCACAATCACAAGGCACACACAGAAAAACAACCATTCAAACTCACAATCATAATTACGGACAACTTGGAGTGATTAGTTTCTACCCTCCATGTTTATGGAATGTGGGAGGAAACCTTAGTACCCAGAGAAAATCCACACAGGCACGGATAGAACATCCCAACTCCACACAGGAAGGTCGGAGCCCGGATTAGAATCCTGTACCTTGGTACTGTGAACCAGTTGGTCACTGTGCTGCTCCATGATTAACAATTGCACAATTGAAATAAAGAACATCATGAGAAAATTCTTGTATTTTCCATGGTCTAACAGGTTTCTGTGTTGTTGGCCACAGATGGGGACCCCCTGGGCCAGTTTGCCGTGATCCATCGTGACGAGGGTGAGTGGGGCTTGATAACCAAAGAGCCGCTGGACCGCGAGGCCAACGCCGCCTATGCGCTCACCATCACGGCCACGGATGGAAAATTCCAGTCCCCCATTCACGTGCACGTGGATGTACTGGACGAAAATGATAACACGCCGCAATGCCAACAGGTCACAATATCGCCTCATATATGTTTTGCGTTCCTCACTATCAAGGTTATAATAATTTGGGAATTTTCCTTCTAATTTTGTTTTGAGGGTTTTTTTTTTAAATGTTTTCCTCAGTCTACAAGGAGAGTTTGTTAGTGTGTATTCGTTTTCGATTTTTCAAAAATGCCTTGCTATAGTTTAGGTTTTATTAGTTTTAGTTTTTTTATTGTCTGTATTTCTTTTGGCAAGATTAAAAAAAAAATGGTAAAGTATTGTGCAGTAAAAACCTATTTTTTATTTATTCTTAAACAACCGTCCCCAAATCAAATACAGGTACTGTATAAAAGTCCACAGACAATAAGTTTAAGAAGGTAAATGCATCACAACCCTAACATCTTAAATAAAGCTAGAATTGTCTGGCTTTTCTTATCTTGTTTGCCAAGTTGCCAACTTCTAAACGAGATTTGTGGCTAAAATTCCTCCTGTTGAGAAATATTAAACCTGGATGTACTTTTTTTTCATTTAGGAAGCAAAAAAACCCCTGCATTGTTAGGGTACTGCATTGCATGTGGTAACTGTTAGCATGGTGTGTGTTTTTAGCTGGTGTATTCAGAAGCTCTGATGGAGAATTCTCCAACCAGCACGTTTGTGTTGAAGGTGTCAGCTTTGGATGCCGATGACGGTCCAAATGCTCTCATCTTCTTTAGTCTGCATGGTCCCGGTGCAGACCAGTTTCATCTGGACCATGTCACTGGTATGTACTTTCACACAGACCAGACAAAGTTATTTCGTAAATATAAAAGCCCAAGTTGAACAGGTAGTGACCATTCACTGACGAAGCCATTTGCTTTAACCTGCCTACCATGTGTGCTGGGCTCCACATTCTTATCGCGAAATATTTCAAAGTGACTTCTCTGAGTTGAATATAGATACAAATCTAGAAGCACTGTAGCCACCTGACTGAGCCTTGTCCAATATGGCATCCAATATAGCGACCTCTATTGATGAGCCGTCACTGCTGGTGCGACTACATTTAAAGACTGTTGTTAGTCCTAGAAAGTTTAACATGCTATTTAGTACTGGTAGCTAATGTCAAACATGCGAGTCAACCCTTTTAAGGTAAACAAGCTAATTGGACAAGGTCAAGCTATTATCAAAACATGCTAGTTTGACCAGGTCAAATTTATATCATAGATTTTAGTTGGCACTAATGAGACTAACATGCTTGTTCAGATTCATCAAACTATTATTAACATGTTTTTTTTTTAAACATTCTCCCCTCCAGGTGAACTGTTCACTTTGGCCGTGCTGGACCGTGAGTTAGTGTCAGAGTACAAGATGGTGGCGCGCGGAACAGATGGCGGCGGGCGGTCCTGCCAGGTGGACATCTCTCTAAGAGTCTTGGACATGAATGACAATGCTCCGCTCTTCTCGTCCAGCCATTACCACGTTAGTGTGTATGACAACACTACCAGGAGCACGCCTGTCGCGGCAGTCTACGCCCATGACGCAGACACAGGTACCACCACAGGGATATCAAAATATGTATCCATGTTGGGAATATTGAGGTATTGGTATCCCCTATTGTACTATAGCAATGCAGCAACTATTATCTTTTCTGTCGTACGCTGAAAATATGTTGATACTATGAAAACTAATGATACCGCAATATAACAGAATTATTTCAACAACATTTAACATATAAGAACATGTCATTTATCAATTGCTCGTTAGTATCGAGATGCAAACCTCTGGTATTGATGCGCTTACTAACTAAAAAGATATTGACGTCGCAAAGTATCAATATTATCTCAATCACCATTCCTATGTCAGGTAAAAAAAACCTGACACTTTTACAAATAATAATTTTCTCAGGCGGCCGGTAGTTTAGTGGTTAGCACGTTGACTTTAAAGTGCAGAGGTTCAACTCCAGCTCCGGCCTTCCTGTGTGGAGTTTGCATGTTCTTCCCGAGCTTGCGTGGGTTCTCTCCGGGTCCTCCGGTTTCCTCCCACATTCCAAAAACATGCGTGGCAGGCTGATTGAACATTCTAAATTGTCCCTAGGTGTGAGTGTGAGCACGAATGGTTGTTCGTTTCGATGTGCCCTGCGATTGGCTGGCAACCGGTTCAGGGTGTCCCCCGCCTACTACCCGAAGACAGCTAGGATACGTCACCCCCCGTGACCTGAGTGAGGATAAAGCGTTTCGGGAAATGAATGAATAATTTTCTTAAAGCCAGTTTCACTTCGACATCATTAAATTTGGTCCGCATGTGATTGTGTGTGTGTTTATTTTTTATTTTATCCAGTGCTTTAAGTAGAAAAAAATAAGCGCCAGTTCAAATGTTCAAATTAGGGGTAACAGCAGATCATTAAGTTAATTTATAGTTAACTATATAATTGATCACATATATATATAAAAAACAAATAAATAAATTGGTTAATTCATACCTTATTTGGTCATTTGACCAGAAGTCTGGTCTTTCTTGTTCTGTACATATATTTTTTGCTCGTTAGTAACAAGTGAATCAGAAGCGCTAACGCTACTGTTATTAATGTCAAAAACAGGTACTTTAGTGATATACTCATCTGTCTTCAAAAGATCAATATAACGAGACATTTGTTGTATGGTTTTCCATCACACAAACAAGGAGTTTTATCTTTTTTGCATCATTGTGAATGGCCAAAAGTATCCTCAAATGGCTGTAAAGTTCCCATTAAATTCAGTGTACATTTGTCTCCTGCAGGGCAAAACTCAGAGGTACGATATACCCTGCTAGCGGGCGATGATGGTTATTTCTCTCTGGACGAGTTTTCTGGCGTGCTGCGTCTGGAGCGAGTGCTCGGCCCTGACACGCCGACACACTTTCAGCTAAAAGTGAAGGCGTCGGACACTGGACTGCCTCGCCCACTCCACTCGGTCGCTGCAGTCACGGTGGACGTAGTGTCTCTGAATGACTATCAGCCCATCTTCCCCAGTGTCGAATACACTGCCCGGGTCCCCGAATCGCTGGCCGTCGGCTCACAGGTGGTCAGCGTGTCGGCGCTTGACGGAGTCACCTCAGTCGTGTACAGCATTGCCTCTGGGAACGAGGATGGCCACTTCTTGCTGGACCCCAAGACAGGTACTACCATTTTCACAATTTGAAACA
The DNA here is from genome assembly GCA_901007745.1 of Hippocampus kuda. NCBI lineage: Eukaryota > Metazoa > Chordata > Actinopteri > Syngnathiformes > Syngnathidae > Hippocampus > Hippocampus kuda. The sequence goes on along the minus strand of CAAKHF010001616.1, from coordinate 12,386 downwards.
TTTTTGGGCTGATGAAGTGTCTCATACCTGGTAAGGTTAAATTATCCAGACTTTGGTTCAATAATATCCCTTTGAATTTGTTTGACAAATCATTTCCGAGAGCCAGTTTCCGTTAGCAACATTGGATTAGATTGGATTGGATTGGATTGGCCTTTATTGTCATTACACGTTCGTGCAACGAAAATTTCACTTAACATGACAGCTGGTTGGCCTGTCTATCATGAGTAGACTCACAAAAATGTTTCAAGTGGCCATAACAAAAAAAAAAACAAGTCGGTTTCATACATTTTTGGCTCATTTGGCACAGTTGCGACTAATTTGATTGAAAATATAAATAAACACTAAAAGAAATGAATTGAGCCCTCCAAGTGGTTTCTGTTCACAAAATGAAATTTGGTCGGAATGTCTCTCTCCTGAGTCTACTTACCAAAAAGGCTCAGGAGGCCAAGCTACTTGCCTAGCTACTGCCACTTTTGCGCCAACTTTGATTTTTCTTTGTTCGGCACCTGAAGCCATTTTCACTTGGCAACGTGAAATTTGGTAGGCATGTCTATCACGAGTAGACACACACAAAAAAAAGTCTCAGAAGACCGCATGCAAAAAGACCCATGCCATTTTGCATCCTTCAAAGATTAACTTGCCCAAGAAATGTTGTCTGATTGCTGGAATTTTGAACCAAATACTGGAGAGATGCCTGCTCAGTTGTGAGTGCCTCGCCATAAAACACACATCTCTGAAAATGATCTGTGTTTGGGGTTTTAGTGCCATCTGAGCCTTAAAATGGTGAAAAAAATGGGGGGAAACTTCTTGACATGTGTTCTTCGGTGTGAAGGATTTCACCAAGCAAGGAATAAAGTTGCTTGTTTTCAGAGTCGAGCTGCCTTGCGGCAGAAAAACAAGTACGGATTAATTCACACTAGAATCCATATTTGTTCCTCCAAGGCGGCTGCGGGCTGTGCGCCTGCTCTCATGTTCAGGCCCATTGATTTATGCTAATAAGTCAGTGTGTAATATTCATTGATACACTAGATGATTACAACCAGGTTTTCGTGAACCACCTTTTTACTTGGATTTTCTTCCATTTGCATCCAACACACAAATGTAAAAACATGTTTTAAAGGTGTTTTAATAGATACATAGTGATGACATGATGATATAGCACGTTGCGATATTTTTGAGTTGTGGCAGGAGAAGCCAATATAGAGCCACAAAAAAGTCTCAAATATCTCTGGCTGAAAAGAGACAGGACATTTTTTTTTTCATTTTTGAAAATGCCATTTTAGGGAAAATTCCCAGGAACTGTGCCAGTTGAAATTAAAAAAATTATATCAAGATTTCAGCGCCCAAACCAAATTTGGCATAACATTTCTTTGGCATGCCCATCATGAGAAGACCCACAAGAAGGAAGCCATGCCTGAAAAGACACATCAAGTCAGCCATTTTTGTTTGAACCAGCCATTTGGGGATTGGGTGGAAATGAGATCAATCTTCTGTGGGTGTAGGTGAATGAGAGTGAAAATCCATCCTCAAGTCTGGGCAAAACATGAAGTGAAGTTTTACAACTCCCCAAGAAGCAAGAGACTAGCAAGTTACCACAACAAAGTCAGAACTTGAAAAAGCTCGTAACTTAGTCATTTGACTTTTTTTTCCCCCTCAAATTTCTCCAATGCTTCGATGACATTGCGAAGCATTCAGGGTCGAAATATTGTTTTTTTGTTATCATCTTTGCTGGATCTGTGTTTGTTCCTTCAACCCAATCGATAGTCCTTCCCTGGTCCTAACACTAAATTTTTTATTATATTGAACTTTAACTCAATGTAGACTTTGGAGTCAAGCTCTGAGGTAGATGTTTGGGCCTGCTGCCCTTTGGACACTTTCTAACTTTGGTTCTCCCAAAAAAGTCGTTAAAGGTCAGCCAGGCTCATCGATCACATTCCACGCTCTCGCTCTCATTATCTGAGGGCAGACGTCAAGTTCGGACAGTGCAGATGCGGCGATAAGAAGTTTGAACACCGGGAGTAAAGTGGGGAATTGGTGGGGAATACACAAGCCTTGGCGAGGTTGGCTGGAATCTCGAGGAGTTTTAATAAGAAAACCGGCAGATACGTATTCATTGCAATAAAATTTTTTATTCAATATAAGAATCAAATGTTTTTATGATATTTTGAAGTCAGTTTATAAAGAGGAAATAGTGCGATAAATTCCCTTGCTATGTAATGATAACGTCCACCCTTCTCAAGAGAAATAAACAAGTGGACGACAACTGATGAAAAAAGCCCATAAAAGTCCACTACACGCGCATTGCACTGCACTTGTTACAGTATATTGTAATGCAAAAACTGAGAGCATGCAGCATTATGACTAATGGAAGGGCTTCACTAATCAAGTATTCACGATAACCTTCTCCTAGCACAAAAGAAATACTGGGTACACAATGACGAGAAATAATCCAGAGTCAAAAACGTTGTCCAACATCAGTCATTTTATTGATACGAGCGCTCCTTTGGGCACTTATTTCTGATAACCACCATCTTACCTAATAGAAATAAACAGAATGACAAGAAATAATCCACAGAGTCAAATAAAGTCTAATTAACGATTGGTCACACGCTGTCACACAAAACGTAGGCATCACATAACTGCTACGATGGCTTTTCTCTCCCAGTTATTCACGATAACTGACATCCTGCGCAAGATAAACAAACACAACTAGAAATAATCTCTTACCTGTTATTGACAATGCCTACCTTGCTGAGCGAAAATATGCACAACTAGAAATTATCCTTACGGTCCAAAAAGTGTGCCACACGATCGTTCAAACACAGCCACATGCGTTATAGATGCCATACGACGTCAGTTTCAATGCGACGATTCCTCTCGCAAAGCATTGCTTGAAACGGCCACCGCGCACAATAGAAATAAACAAGATGACAAGAAATGATCTACAAAGTTAGGGGGAAAAAAAAGTCCACAGCATGACAGCCGTGCCAAATGAATTGATAATTGGCTTCCCTTTTTCTCCTCTCGACAAAATGCAAATGGGGGGAGTGCGTATAACGCTGCCTGCTTGCATTTAATAATTTCACACCACAAAATGAAAACAAACCTCTGGTCATCCCGCAGAGACCCGCGCACAAACACTAACAAGCTACAAAACTTTTCATCCACGCACACATAAAATAATTGCTTTATGCCCTCAAGAAACATCATTCAGCTGTGTAATATGATTTACTTCTTTAACTAGCCAGTACTTTTCACACTTCTTTCATTTTGATGCTCAAACTTTCTTCACTCATTCCACCACTGTCTAAAAAGTACTCACGGACCAACATAATGGGTCTGCTTATACCGTTAATTACTGTAAAGACAACTCCATCCGTTGACTATAACGCTCACTCTCATAAAGGTTGCAGGTGAACCGGAGCTTTTCCAAGTTGACTTTGTACGAGAGGCGGCATACACCATGGACAGGTCGCTAGTCAATCGCATGTCATACATCGACAAACCGATGGACTATTTCGTGTCTTCACAGATCCTAACATTCGTGTTTTCAGAACGTGTGAGGAAAGCCACAACTCACTGTGCTGCTGAAACCCGATCTGGAAAAATTCACGCAACTGAACAGAAAGTTGTTTTTCAGAGCCATGCTTAATGTGATGTCCGTGTATGTATGCATGTTTGTTTCAGTATAATGACATGCACTAACATGGCCTCCGTGCCGCGGCGCAACACCAACACAAATTTGCAGGGCAAATATAAGTGTTTTATTGAGGGGGAAAACTGATGCGTCGTAATAAGAGCAAGGCACGTCTGACAGGAACTGAGAGGAGAAGAGACTTTCTGTTGGCACAGAAGGGACGAACGAGGGATCGACAGAAATGCAGAAAAAATAAACTATAAAACGAACACAAACTGAATATTTTATTAAGACAGGAAGGGCCAAATGTGAACCTTTTTTATTTGTATTGTGTAGGCCTTGCCCACACTTTTGGAGCTTTGTGGTTGGCCTCCCAACAGTGTTCAGGATCTAATCCGGGGATCGGCAACACGCGGCTCTAGAGCCACATGCGACTCTTTAGTGCCGCATAGTGGCTCCCTGGAGCTTTTTGTAAATGTTTGAAAATGGAAAAAGATGGGGGAGTGAAAATATATATCTTTTAATATGGTTTCTGTTAGTCTACTTGCTTAAATCTAAAACTAATCAGCCTCTACGTTGAACCCTTTAAAACTTGCAAAAAAAAGCAATGTGTTGAAAACAAACGGTGCAGCAGCATATCCAGTGACAATCTGACAGTATTCATAGCCATGTGTCCTTTGAGCTGAAAGAGGACTTTAGGTGTTACTGTTTATTCCAATTCATGCCCCACTCCAATATGATTGTGTTGTCCTGCCTAGAACTGAAGTGGAATTCATCTTCCTGTCTCAATCAACAGTATATCTTTAGACTGCCATGTGGCCAAGGCAGGCACACCAGAGGGAGCAGTATTCAATTCATACAATGTGACAAAATCGGTTTCATTCTTTTTAATTCTCTTTAATTAATTGTGTCATTACTGTGTGTGTTTTATAAAGTAGTATCATGATGGCAGCCTAGTTTTCCTCATCAAATTACAGATAACACCCGACAACAATTTTTGTTGCTGTTTTTGGGGGGGAAGCCTGGAACGGATTCATGGCATGTCCATTCATTTTAATGGGGACAGATTACTTGAGATTTTTTTTTTTGTTATAAGCATGGTCACGGAACCAATTAAACTGGTATTATAAGGCACCACTGTATTAACTGTTTTAAAAATCACACCAGCCTCAGCATGGTTAAGATACCCAGTTTCAAAGTTAATGTTTTATTGTTGCCTAGCAACTACACAGGCCTAACCCTAACATTGTCTATCCATAACCTGAACACCTAACCCAAACCCCTAACCTGTTGCAACACTTGCCAAAAAACAATATCTGGTCGTGTTTGTGTTTGGTAATTTGTCCATATAGCAACGATGAGTCAATCATGTCGGACGTGTGCATAGTTTGTCTTTTCATGCCACCTGAGATGAACACGAACAGCATGACAGCAATAATAATCATACAAAAAGGAGAACCCCATCAAATGGTTCATCCACGGCGTTAGCACGGCAGTTCGACTAACTCGGCGGGGTGGCGGAGGGAGGATAAATGAACACGGCCAGCGGCTTGGATGTTCATCCATTCTCAAACGCTGATTGCGTCTTTCATGCCATGTGAAAAACGCTCAGTATGCAAATACCACAGGCATTCAAGCGTGCCGCCGCTGCCATAGTTTCACACGTGTGCCACGGGTGGCCGTGAAAATGCATGGAATAGCTTATGGTGAATTCTTTGATGCATGTTTAAAAGAGCACACGAACACTGATGCTGCCTCTGTAGAAATACTGTACTGCTCAGCCTGTGTAACTCAATAATTTTTTTTTTTTAAACTTTCAACAGGGGAAATAAGAAACCACTTAAATCGTGTGGTTCCACAAGTCCTTAAACTGTTCAACTATTTTCTCACGCAAGTGTCGACAAAGAGGTGAACCTCTCCCCATTTTTGCTTGTGACCGACTGAGTCTTTGGTGGTTGGTCCTTTTATACCCAATCATGTCACTCACCTATTCCCAGTTCAGTTGTGGGTTCACCTGTTCACCTTTGGTGGTGAAGGAGGTCAGTGAGGCAGGAGGGGAGGCGAGGTTGTGAAGGGCCTTGAAGGTGATGAGAAGAATTTTAATTTCGCCAGTTGCCCATCCATGTTGTAGAATGAATTCATTCCTCCATTCTTAGTTATAAAGAGATATTACCTACTGCATACTATTTATAAAGCGTAAAACGTTACCCACCGTATACTATGGTTAAAAAAAATACAAGAAAAGAAAAGGAAAATTACTTTTGAATGAGTTTTTGAATAACGTTCGGTGTTGACAGGCGTGCTGACCCTCGCCGCCCTGCTGGACTTCGAGGTGTCTCAGGAGTTCTACCTGTCAGTAGAGGGCACTCGGGGCAAGTCGTCATTGGCCGACGTTACGATAGTGGTGGTCAACGTGAGCGACGTCAACGACAACGCTCCCGTCTTCAGCCGCGGCGACTACAGCGCTGAGATTTCCGAGGAACGAGCCCCAGGAAGCCTGGTGATCAAGGTACACATCAACACACATACAGTACAATGAAATATTTTCATTCAACGTACATTACGTGCACGATACCACAGGGATCATGTCGTTTGTTAGCTTAGCTTGCTCTTGGTTTGTCAGTAGGACTCACGTTTTAGTAAGTTAGAATATTGGTTTAAGCATTAAAAGCAGCAGATTATTGGCAGATACCCGCTGACACAAACAAAGGCGCTCCAGTTCTTATACAGTCGCGGCTAATTCATGCCGTATTCCAAAGTGAGTCACTGAGCGTCGATTTAGCCACAACTGAAATGATGAAAAACAGTTAAACACTATACTATATTTTCTCCAATTTCCTACATTGCTCTCAGTCTTGGCAGGTTTTCAGCAATTTTCTTCAAAAATGTTTAATGTATTTCGAAACAAATCTCCTTTTTCAGGGTCTTTAAGGTGATTTCATGACATGACACAAGTTAATGATGTGCAAGGCACGAACTTATCCCGTGTGAGCCATCACGTCAGGGACTGCGCGAGAGATAAGGTGGCAATGACACAGCTCAGTGGCTTGCTGATGGCGGCGTAATCACACCCTGTCTTGTTTGACATTCTTCTGCTACGGACTCCTCGCCGCACACCTTTAGCGCTTTCACATGGTCAAATTTGGCCGACATTGTTCTGTGGACACACAGATATAAAACATTAAAATAGGGCCAATTAATACTAAAATGTGGCCACACACTTTAACATTTTTAATGACATTACAATTTTATCCACCTTCTACTACTTGTTTTGAATCTTCTCATTAGCTTAGCTGTCACTCCCATACAAGCGCCTCACCTCACTCCAAGAATGCAAACTTTTTATAATTCGAATTTTTCATCTTACTTTGGTAAATGTATCTGTGTGTATGTTATGTTTGATTGTATTCATGTATGCAGCTGCCAAAGACACGTTTCTGAGGAAGTCAGAGATTATTTGAATGCTTGACAACGCCTGCTCTAGCTTATGTCCTTGATTTTTCTCCCTCTCCCCCTGAAGGTGACGGCCAGCGATCGTGACGGTCCGCCCAACAACAACTTGCTGCGTTACTCCATCGTGAGCGGCGACCCTCTGCGCCAATTCGCTATTGACTCTCGGAGCGGCGAAATTAGCATTTGCGCCGGCCTGGACCGAGAGGAGGTTAGTCAGGCAGTGTGATGTCACACATCCCAGTATATCAGCACCATCACTAGAAACTGAAAGCATGCACCGTTCTACTTGAACTTTTCTTATTGTGATGCTAGATGGAAAAAGCATGAGGACTTTCCGCACATTCTGAATGCTTTTTTTTTGGGGGGGGGGGGGCTTCTAATACAAGACTCGAAGGTTTATTACATGACCCATCCATCCATTTTTCTAATCCGCTTATGCCTTTGAGGGTCGTAGGCGTCCTGGAGCCTATCCCCGCTGTCTTCAGGCAGTAGGCGGGCGACACCATCAACTCGTTGCCAGCCATGCGTAGGGCACGCTTAGACAAATAACCATTCGTATCAAATCATCTTTTATGACAGATGCACACGAGGTATAAATCGGTATAAACCAGTCATAATCCCAATGAATCAAACCAAATTGAGTTGCTACATTTGAAAATGTACCGTTGTTGAATTGTATCTTACCCCTTTTTTTTTTTTTACTTGAGAGATGCACATCGCTATTAGCTGTGTTTACTTGTTTCAAGACATTTTTTATGTATTAGCAGATATTTGTCTTCATTTAAATACGATATTCATCAGTTCATTACGTATTTTCTTGTATTATTTTGAAGACCAGCTTCTGCATTGAAGACAGTTGTATAATATTTTCAGACGGGTATCTTACTTACATTTAATTGTAAAACTACTTGTCAGGTGATCTTTTCTTCATAAAATATTTTTGACACTGAACAACAAAACACAAAAAATCATGAAGCAAAATGAAACAAATTTTATTTTAGGGTAGTTTTTTTTTTTTTTTTCATTATTTTAGGGTAAAGTGGAAAATGCATTCATAGGCCGGATTAATGGCAGATTTGGCAATGCCGTGCCATGACGTCATAGAAAAAAGCATTTACATTGTGACACAAGTAGCCGTGACATCATTTATATTCTCTCCATGATGTCCAAGTGTAAAAATTACGATTTGAGTAGTCTAAAACTATGATTTTATCTTTTTTGGTACCTTTCAGGGCGGCCCGGTAGTCCAGTGGTTAGCACGTCGACTTCACAGTGCAGACGTACCGGGTTCGATTCCAGCTCCGGCCTCCCTGTGTGGAGTTTGCATGTTCTCCCCGGGCCTGCGTGGGTTTTCTCCGGGTGCTCCGGTTTCCTCCCACATTCCAAAAACATGCATGGCAGGCTGATTGAACACTCTGAATTGTCCCTAGGTGTGAGTGCGGGCGTGCATGGTTGTTTTTCTCTGTGTGCCCTGCGATTGGCTGGCAACCAATTCAGGGTGTCCCCTGCCTACTGCCCGAAGACAGCTGGGATAGGCTCCAGCACCCCCCACAACCCTATTGAGGATGAAGCGATTCGGAAGATGAATGAATGAATGAATGAATGGTACCTTTCACAGCTTTTGACATTGAAGTAGCCTTCCCCAAAACTTTTAACAAACGGCCTGAAACTTTCTGTGATGAATTCCTTTAACGATCTTACTTCTCATCTTTGATCTTCTCATGGGAGAAAGTCCACCTTTTGGGATTCAATGAGAAAAACAACCCAATCGACCCAAAACGTGCAAATAATGACAATAAGAAAACTGTTTTCGGATCATTAATAAAACGATGTGTTTGTACAACTAACTAAGACACGTGCGGGTAGATACAAATGAGGGTGAGACCAGCAATTAGGTGGAAATAGAATCATTTTATCATAACATACAGTAAATGGTCCATTTGTGTATGTTATGTCTGTCCAGCGTACTCATTACTCCCTGACGGTGCAAGCAGCCGACGAAGGCGATCCACCACTTTCCTCCGCCGTCCTCGTCACCATCACCGTTGCCGACGCCAACGACAACCCGCCGCTCTTCTCCCAGGTCCAGCACAGTCTGCTGTTACAGGTTAGACCACCTTCAATCTTTTAAAAAAAAAAGGGAAGAAAATAATTTCAGGAAAAAAAAACATGAGGATCCTTCATGGTTCTCCATTTTGCACTGTTTGTAAAAACCAGGAGTTTTGTGCCTGGTGTTGACCAGTGTGACTGACTTTAAAGTTTCTACCTTGAAGCCATTTTTAGTTAGATTTATTAGTTATTTATGTTTTATTTATATATCTGTCATGAATCGAACCACAAAAAAGTAAATAAACCATGAGCAAAAAGAAACGGGAACAATTGACTCAGTTGCGTCCAACATGATTTACAAAACATATCCAGCACCCGACGACATAAAATCTGTTGAGCATGTCGATCATGAGTAGGCCCACAAAAAGGTCTCAGGGAGCCATATGGAAAAGTCTGCCATTTTTTTTTGTCTCAGTCATTTTAGACTCAGTCGACTCGACTGAACCCAAACTAATGAAAAAGAAAAATCAGTCCTCAATGTCAGTTTCACTTAGCAATATGACATTTTGTCAGCGTTTTTACCCTGATTTTTCCCACAAAAGAAAAGTCTCAGGAAGCCATGCCTAAAAGGACACAGGAAGTTGTTTTTGTTGCTCAGTGCTGCTTAGAAAGGAAAATGTTTACCTTAGCCAGCAATTTTTCATTCCTTTTCGTTAACTATAATAACTTTGCCCAGCAATAAATCCGCTGTTTTGTTCTGGTTTTGTTTGAACAAAGGAGGGTGAGGTGGTGGGCAGTGGCGTCCTGCAGCTACTGGTAACAGACAAGGACACCCCCCGCAATGGACCACCATTCTCCTTCCACATCATCAGCGGCAACGAGGACCGGCGCTTCCACGTGGACCAAGGTGGTCTCCTGTCTCTGGCGGCACCGCTCCGGAGGACGAGCAAAGCACAGCACCGCCTCAAGATTCAGGCAAGAGCGGAAAAAAGTTGGCACTCAACTTTTGATGCCGCTTGCATATATTATTGAATGGGGGGGGGGGTCAAGTTCCTTTAATATCATCTTTGCCACATTTCACCCACCACAATATTTACTCAGGTCTTACAATTCTTACATATTCTATTATAATGTGTCTACACGCAGAAATCCCACTCTGGAGATAAAAGGCAGGTTGGTGATGATGATGATTATGATGATGATTAGGGACCATGCGGGTGACTCTCTCCACACTACTAATGAGTTGATTGTCATTGTTCGGCCGCTTTCCTCCTGCTAAAACACAGTTGACCCGGCCAGTTGCGGCATTCATTTAACTTTACCCAAGGGCGACAGAGGGCGAGAAAAGGTGGCCAAAGGTTGATTCGGACAACTTTTGCAACCGTTAAAGCAACATTAACATTCATCGCAACATACAATGCATATTTGAGATGTATGCAAGCTATTCGGCAAGGTCACAGGTCAGAATAAAATCATCAGAATCTGCAATCAGCCAGGCGAAACTTCCAAGTGTCTCCCTGCCGGCAAAGTATTGATTGATTGACTCTTTATCGCGAGAGTACATCGGAGAAGATCATCAATTTTCCAGAAGATGGACCCGACTGTCACAAGCTAAATTCTGGCCTGAAAGTCTTTCAACCGAACCTGGAGCATCGGTTCAAAACAGAAATCTTGGTTTTATGAATTTCACATTTCAGTGCACATGTCAAATTATGCCATAAACATCCACTCATATCCATTAACTTCAGATACAGTGCAAACAGAAACTATTCACACTGCATCACCCTTTCCACATGTTAAGCTCCAGGCTTATTCAAGAAAATAATTTTTTTTTATTTTTATCAGAATTCTGCAGACAATACCCACTGACAACAATATTTTTTTAAAAATGGGGATTTTTGCCTACTTATAAAAGAATTTAAAAAGTACAGGCTGAGAAAGGGACAAAAGGTTGAGATATTTTTGACCTTCCGACATTTTGATGGCAACTGTCACAATGTTTGATTGACATTTGCTGCCAAATTACTGCATTTTCCATTTTGATCGTTATCTCCATCCACAAAAAAGAGTGCTTTCAACCAGAAACAATCTGACGCTCGATAAGACAAATTATAGGAATTGTTATGAGCAAGTCACCATGTAATGCATCTGCACACAACACAAGTCACATGTCACGTACATTGACAAAAAGCATGAAAAGTCGAGGGGTTCGTGGCTTTAAACGAGAGGTTATGAAAACATGAAGGGTTTGAAGAAGAATGGTGTGTCATAAATTATTGAAAATTATTTTGGGGACCCATTCGCTACAGCTCACAGAACTTCATGTGTCAGGACTGTGTGAATGTATGTTGTCCAATTTGGGTAAATTCTGTCCAAAAACACCATTCTGGTATTTCTGACTCTGATGTGCCATTTTACAGGGAAACCAGCGTTAATGCGGCCAAACAGAGCTGCAGGTTTGTTCATTAGTTGGTCATTGGGTTGCTTTGCGGGTTGGTTGTTTGGTTTGTTCATTAGTCAGTCGTTTAGGACAGTTAGTTTGCCAGTCTGTGAGCTAATTCACTCTCTTGTGACTTAAAACTGGTTTGCCGGGGAGCTCAGTCAGTTCGTTGCTTGATCGGTTTGTAGGCTGGTTGGTAAATCGGTCACTCGGTTGGCTGGCTGTCTGGCTAGCGAGTTACTGAGCTGCGAAATGATAAGTATTGTCTATGATTTGTTTCGCAAATCTCTGAACGTGATCTCATGACCTCATATCTATATCTATATATATATATATATATATATATATATACACACACACACACACACACACATATATAAAAAGAGGATCTATCAAGAGGATCTATCATGGGCCGTCCACGTTTCAGACAAAAATTGACATGTTTTTCACAGGACAGTGACGATTTGTTGTTTGGTTTATTTTGTTAGGTAGTGTTGGTTAACACTTAAACTTAACACTATGTTTCGACGGCTTCCACTGTGAAACAGCCCCACATTCGCCCAATGCCACCAGTCGACTTTTGCCGTCTATCAGGCACCTGCCTCGGTGCCGCAGACCCACAGTGCAGCTACAGTTGTGAGGGTGGGGCTGTGCGCCACGCACACACACACACGCACACACACACACACACACACACACACACACACACACACACACACACACACACACACACACACACACACACACACAAAATGACATTATCACCCAGTGAAGTTCATGGAGGTCCATTCCCCAATCTGTCTACAC
>CAAKHF010001613.1:1874-14354 GCA_901007745.1 Hippocampus kuda | reverse complement strand
ACTCTACAATTATCTCCCAACGAGAAATTTGTCGTACAAAAAGCATACCAAGCAATGGTGAAAATGCTTCCCCCCCCCCCCCAACAGATTGCACTCCCACAATTGCACGTCCCATACAGAGTCCATGGCACTTAATTACAAGTGTTACTTAACCGCAAAACTAAAACAGTTTGGACGCGCTTGCCTTACGCTTCACTTTTGCCAACTTGTTTTGCTCGCCTCCTGGTTGTGTTTACTCTTGCGGGGACATTTTGTCACAGGCCAAAACCGCATTTGGACCGGACAGGATGCTCTTCTGCATGAGGAATACACTGTAGTGGTACCGTAGGTGGTGCAAAAAAAAAAAAAAAGTCGACAAAGTGTGCGTTCCCGTTGCAGCAGTGTTTATGCCTTTGTGTGAGTGAATGTTTGTGTAGATGGGCTAGTGGGGGTGGCAGGCCTATAATCTGCTCCAAACTGCTCGCGGGCAGAGGCGAGGTGGGCGAGACAGTGATACAGAAAGAGAGCATGAGAAGGAGAGAGCGAGGGCGTGAGGACAAGTGAGGAAGTTGGCAAGGAAGATGAAGGAAAAAAAAAAAAACAAGAGTTGTGATTTCCAGCTTAGAGATGCACTACAGCCGCTGTCCTCTCTCGCCGTCTTCCCGCCCCATTGTCACGCTGCGCTCTGTGGGCGCCGCCGCGGCAGCTAATTCCTCTGACATTCACGCCGCTTTCTTAGCCTCCCCAGCCCCCCCTTTGGGTGACGCAAAGCCGGGCCGGAACTGCTGTCACCACCCACAATGGCCTCAGGTGCATGGGAGATGGCGCGCGCGATGCCGAGCCAATGAGGATGCCCTCAGAAGCACTCGGGAGAGCCGAGCCCCCGTATATTGTGTTCTATTATACAGTATGTCTTGAATAAAACAGGGTCAGTGTGGGTGGAGGAATATGAGAAGCCGACAGGGGAAGAAGATGAGGGTGGATGAAGAAGCAGAAAAGTGATAGCGACGCATTTGAGTTTGAAAGAAAACACAACTAAAACTGCGACAAGTAACTTACAAGAAACACATTTACCGTAAGTGGATATGTTGCTTTTACACCTATCTTTTGCTTTTCTATTTTTTTAATATTATATATATATATATATATATATATATATATATATATATATATATATATATATATATATATATATATATATATATTTATTCATTATTATATTTTTAAAGGAAGATAATGAAATTCTAGCCATACATCCATTTTTGCACCCACGTTTGTTCACTCCGTTTTTGGGGCAGTAAGAATAACTGAGCGGCACATTCGAACAAAGACTGAACCTGATGTATTAATCCTTTCAGGTACAGCGGTTACTACAGTGAACATCTTATCATTTATCATGTTACAGGGTGCACAAAAGGGTTAAAATTGTATCAGTACATCATGATAGCGATTTTTAAAAAAAAATTTTTTTTAATTCTGGAGGACTGCTCCAATATAGCTCATCGACCGCAGGAGTGTCAAACTCATTTTTGTCGCAGGCCACCTTGTAGTTGTGGTTTACCTTGGAGGGCCGTTATGACGCTGAATTGTGTGAAACTATATAAATGTTTAACCACCTCCACATATGACATACACAGTGAACAACAAATAGATGGATACATCGTTTTGACATCAAAAGTCAACACTAATGGATTGTTCCAACATTATATCTGACATTTTGAAATTTTGGTTCAGACTTTAGCAAGCGTCATGGAAGTTGATATACTTGAATTGCTTTCACGGGCCACATAAAATGAATGTGATGGGCCAGAACTGGCCCCTGGGCCATGATTTTAACACCTGTGGTCTACCGTATAACTTGGCTAAGCAATTTTAGTTTCTGAGTCTTACTTGCTTTGATACCATCAGCTGACATTTATTCATACTTCCAAAAAATAAAAATAAAAAAGACTCATTCTGAAGTACCACAATACAAACAGCGCCATGTTGCACCCTTGTGTCAAAATTATTGGAAAGGTCTGCTACAGATAACACATCTATGGTTGTAATTTTGCCCATTGTAATATGGCAGCCTGAACTCACAGTGTCTAGTTATATTGCAGCCCCCGGGGGGGGCTCATATATCTCTGACTATCTGACATCTGTAATGTTTTGTCTCTTTTTGCCCACCTTGCTGATCATAGTCATAGAAACCTTGATATCATCTAAGAGGGCGCTGGCACATGCATTTTTTATGACTAACTTACATAACTTCATGTTTCAAGTGAGCGTAACACGCAAAGGGAATCAGTCAGTCTACAGATGAAAGATTTGCTTTGAGTCACAACTGACAAGAGGCATCCGTCTCTCTCAGCAGGCCAATTCCTGCATTGCCTTTTGCAAATGACTGGGCGGGAATGGGGGTGGGGGGGATGCAAATATACGTTCGTGGGCTTGAACGCTTCAAAAATGCAAATTGTGGACAGGATCTATTCTTTCGCATTTCTTTGTCGATCCTTTATTGGGCGCTGATTCATTGCTCCGTGAAGCAGGCGATAAAGAAAGCTCGATTGTACCCTGTCAATCTACGGTACGACTGCGTGCTGTACACGGGCCGGATATATTTTGGAATGATCGCACTGAATGGAATGATCCTTCGTTGGATGCTTTACAGGAGGTTTTTTTTTTTTGTTTTTTTTAAATTATTTTTGTCCAAAAGGAAGTGTCTATTTCTCGGATGAGCACTGGGAAAGCACAGTTCATTTTGGAATATTTGTTGAGTGGTGTTACCGGCAATTTACTTGTTTTGCGTTCACTCATAAGAATACGATGAAAAATAACTATTCGTTCTCCGTCCCCCCAAATAAAATATCAAAAACACATGTGGGCATCGTTTTTCTGCCTGTATGATGGCCATCCATGGCCCCTTCATGACTCCCAGCTCTGGCCCATTTGTTCTCATCGCCAAAATGACCAAACCAGTGGCGAGAGTGCAATCTAGTCCATATGATGAGCAAATTTCGTGATGAAATTCAGAATTATTTTTTTTGGAGGGCATAGAAAAGATAAGGCGGCACATGGGCAAAGATGGTACTTGTCGAGCTAGTTGGCCAGTTTATACGGCACCGCGTATGTGTATATTATACCGCTCCCTGGTGGACAAGACCCACACAACCGAAGAAGCCTTGTATTAACCCTTTCATGAAGCTTGTAACCTCATAACATGATCGGCTGTCCACTGTTGTGACCACTGTTCCTGAAAGATTTAAAGCAAACAAATTATGACACGCAAACTGTTCAATTATTTTTATTCGATGTAATGATGTCATACTACAGTGGGACCTTTACTTACGAACATCTCCTCATCCGAAATTTTCAAATTACGAAACGCCCCAACAGGAAAATATTGTCTCTTGCTACGAAAGAAATTTCAAGATCCGAAATGGTAAAAATACAATATGGTCTGCTACTCGCAGCTCCGAGTTTCCTGAACACAACATACTTAGAGCTGCTCTGCCATTGGCTATTACCTGGCATCTTCCTGGCATCCCATTGGCTAAGAGGGACCTCTACCGTATTTGTCTATTTGTGTAGATATATATGTGTCTATGCAGCATCTTTGTCATTCGCCCCTCGGGTCATGAGTCGTGCCGATAGTTTGACGGAAATGTGATTCACCCAGAAAAAGTGTTCACCAATCGGGTGATCGCTCACTATGCTGATGTTTGCTTTGGACTTTTTTGAAGGATTGTTAAAAACTGACAAAGCAAACATCCTTGGATCAGTTCTTTAAAACCACTTCTGAGAGAACATGAACTAAAGAGGGCAAAAAACGAAGAGGACGCAGTTAAAAATTAAATCCTCATCACTTTTATTCTTGACTCTATTCTTTGTTTTTTTACATTATGCACAACTCTCATTTATTGTGCAATAATCTAATTATAACATTTGTTTCATATTTTGATGCATTTTGATGCTTTAGAAAACATTTATGTCTGAATTTTGGGGGGGTTTGGAACGGATTAGGGCATTTACATGGGAAACACGTCTCTACTTACAAAATATTCTAGTTAAGACATTTCTTCGAGAACCAATTAATTTCATAAGTAAGAAGTACCACTGTATGTTTTATTTATTTATTATTACGTTCAATTCTGTTGAGTGCTATTTTTCAGACTGAAAATGTCACATTTGGTGACATTTGATGGCGACTGGAACAGATTAAAGACATTTCAATTCATATCAGTGGGGGAAAGATTATCGGAGAGACGAGTGTGTTGTTACACAAGTGTGGTCACGGAATGAATTAATATTGTGAGTCAAGACACAACTCGTAACTGTATACAAGCAATTAAAAAAATGTTTCCTTCAATGTATCGATGCGTTTTAAATTACATTTTTAGATTGTACTACAGGTCAGTCGGAAAAAAAAATAAGCTCAAGGCCACAGACTAGACAACTCTCATCTCAACAATTCATCCCGCACTGGGGAATTCTACCAACTGCTTACTCTCCAGGCACAAAATAATAATAACACTTTTGAAATGAATGCCAGTAAAAAATAAAAATAAAAAAAAATTAAAGCACGTTATTTTGTGTCCGTATAAAAAGTTGTAAACGTACATTCCATTCAGTGTAAGGACGTACAGCAAACCAGACCTCGAAGAGGTGAGAATTGAAGAGAAAGTCGTTTTGATCGAGCGCCAATCCGCAAAACACCAGCACCATTCCCACACCCGCTTCCCCATAGCCTCTGGTGCTCATCCAGACAGATCTAAATGATATTGACAGTGGAATAAATTATCTGCATGAAATCACGTCAGCTCGAGCGTGCTTTCTCCTCTTCTCAAAGACCCACTCAAGTGCTAACTAATTACATTAGTTTTCCAGAGGCTAATTTGACTGAAAGCAGTAATTTGGGGTCCCTGACCACCATTGTTGTTTTCATATATTTCATATGGGCAGAATGGAAATGAACCCATAGGTTGGCGCGGCTATACTGTACATTCAGTTCAATTTGCTGCCGGAGGAACATTTGGACGATGGGTTGTGGTTATGTGATGCTTTGTCAGTTAAAAAAAAAAAAAAAAAGTACCATCAAAAATGTCATTATTTTGTACTTTTCAATTTTCCCTAAATTAACACGGACTGACGAGGTGTTAATATGAGCCACTACTTCATCCAGTAATTCCTCAGAAGATCATAACAGACACCGCACCCCAATTATTCACCGCATGGATTATCCAATTATAGATGTCTCCCTTTTCCCATCTGGATAGAAAAAAAACAAAACAAGACAGTAATGTAATTATGTCACTTCATAGACTCATGAAAGAGGTGAGCACTGAGCCCATTTGAATTCCATTTCTGAGCAAAACAAGAGCATCTAGTGAGACATGTTAAAAGTCGTTCAGATTAATCAGGGAGTGGAGGCATACCATCCGTTGAGGATCTTACGTTATGTGGCAATGTCGTTTTTAACGTCATTGAGCCGTTGCAGTCGACTGACATGTGGTCGCTCAACTTTAGGCGCGTCCTTTGTTTCTGTTCTCTGTGATTTTCAACCACGGTCATTGAGATTTTCTTTTCAGTCCACATTCACTGGTCAGGAATCGTAATCGGGCGGACCCCCAAAATTATTGACCCCAAAAATTAAAAAAAATAAAGTGTTTTCCATGTGGGTTGCCCCCCACCTAAAAAAACCCATAAATAATGAAACTATTTTTAAAATCCGTAAACTACCAATGGTTGCAGTGGCAAAGGCATGGTTGATCTGACACAAAAATATGGATGTTTCGCAATAAAACCAAAAACCCTCGTGAGAGTAATCATGAGAAAAAAGACTGTGTTGAAAACTAATATTGTCTTATCCATTCAATCTATTTTTTCCCTTGCTATCTATCTGTCATATACCATCCATCTTTTGTTCAAAACCACATTGATGATATTTGTGCCGTACGAAAAGGCTTGATGAATACACCTGGCCTGACTATTGCGACATTACATAATCGTGTTGCGCTTCATGCCTTCACATGCAAATACGTCATAAAATACAGAACAGGACGTCCAGATTGTGCCACGGTGAACCTGCAAGTCAAATGACAAGTGAACCTCTCAGGCTAAATGCTCCTGAAGTTGTGCAATTCATTAAAGAGCATTATTTATTTTTTAAATGTATTTATTGAAGAACTTATTCTTACACTTGAATGGCTGTTAAGAACGTTGAAGTGAGCCACTTGGCTTTCGAAAGCCATCCAAGGGCTCGTGCTTTGAATTGATTTTACTTTCATTAATCAGTGACTAATTTATTTATGCAACCCTGGTCCACGCGTGCTACCGACGGAGTCGCCCCGCTCTGCTTCCAGGCACCCCGACCCCTCCGCTTATGCACAAGCCGCATCAAATGGCCCCCCTTGAAAATTATACCAAAACAAAAGTAATGAAGGTTAAAGGCGCCTCAATTATAGTTCTGAAAAGCTATTCCCTTCAAAAAAAAAAAAGGACTTTGAAGCCTTTTCTCCAGGTTGTCTGTGTGTCTTTGATTTTTTCGCGCTGACCCAACCAAAACATTTTTATTATGGCACGCCTTCCGTGCGGTAGGCGTCAACCTTACGCACACAAGCCGATTATAACATACAATGAACGGGCCCGTCGTCTGCGCGGCGAGCCTCGCGGAGTGAAGTGTGGCAGGCGGCCATCTTACTATGAAAACGCCCCATCTCGTTGAACCTTGGAAGGGGCCGTAACAGTACGGGGAGCGGGGGGGCACAAATAGGCAGCCGACAGGCTGCCTGTTGAGTACCCCTGCTGTACTGTCAGTCAAAAAGCATTCCGAAACAATCTCCTGTTTCTGAATGACTTTGAATACGTTCCGTCATCATTTAGCGAGCGCGAGACAGTGTCACTTATGAGCCTGGCATCATTTTTATGTCAGTATAATGACAACATGCAAGTCTCTGAAAGGCAGGGTTGACTTCCAAAGAACTGCAGCTCATGAGCATTCGCCCCAAAGTGTAATTTATGACTTCTTTAGATCTTATATGTCTCTGTCCTGACATTGTAATTAGAGGATTAAGGTGCTATTATCATGCCTGGGGGGGATGTTGCGTTTTGTTTTTAATGACTGGCAACTGCTATGACCTTTATGTGTGTGCAGGCAAGGGTATGAGGATGGAGTCGGGTTTTCTGTTTTACTCACTGTTTGGCTTGTGCTGCTCGGTGAAATCTGCGTTCGATTGTGGTGTTGTAATTTGCCAATCGTCAATCAATGACGTCATTGATTGGATCCGGAAAATAAGACGCAGTTTTGTTCACTCGAGAGAAGTTCTCTGCCACCATCGTTTTCCCGGCAGATACAAAAATTAAAAAAAATATATTTTGTGGGGATTTTTGAGCAAAGGGTTCTCCCGCCATTTTCTGCATAGTGAATGTTTATCAGCATTTTTGGGAGAATTTTGAGGGTTCAATTGTTGTTGTTTTCCGCCTATCAAATTAGATCAGTGATCTTTTTTTTTTTTTTTTCTTAAACACGCAAATCAGTGATTTGTGATCGGCTTCAAAATGCTGATCACAAATCATCACAGATTTTTTTTTTCTGTTCACCTGAAACTATTCTAAATCCTCTCAAAATTTTGCAGGTCAATATAAAACGTTTGTAGAAAAGTTGGCTAGAAGTTGCATCTGGATCCACCTGTTGAGGACCTTTGTTTTGTGTTTTGTAAATACGAGTCAGAAATTCTCCATTTGACTTCAGTGAGTGCCCTGACAGATTCCCATCATGTTTTCACAGTCAGGCCCTTTGTCACGTGAAACCAAAATAACTATTGCCGGGTTATTCAGGTGCGTTATCGTATCTTCCCGGATAGAGTTGCACTTTGCGGCACAGACAACGGTCACAGACAAGCTCCCTCTCGTTGAAAAGGCCGAAGTGACACATTCAGCGTGACGCAAACAGAAGCCCCTTTCACACCACCTTCCAGGAATTTGGTGGAACAGTAACGCTGCGAATAGTAGAAACAGTCACTAGTTCCTCACTCGCCAAAACAATTCAGCACTTCAACCGCTCACCTGCTCTTCTCTCCAAGTCACTGCCCGCCCGGCCCCCAACAGCCCCCCTGAGACTCAATGTCGTATTACCAAATATTTTTGTCCCCCCGCCCCCTGGCAGCTGTGTCAACACCCACAGGCCCTGGGCCTTAAACAAATATCCGTACAGCTATTGTACGCCGTCGCCACTTCCCGTCGCTCAGCTAAGGCCGCAATGACAACTCTATAAATGTTGGCAGTCCGTCCCCCGAGCAGCATTGATTTTTTTTTTTTTTTTTTTTTTTTTGTACCGATCAATCGGGAGCAGATTGCAATGCACGGCGAGCGACACTTCAGCATTAATTGTTGCCGGGCAGACTTTGGCCCAAAAGGGAAGGTCAGGACTGGGCACGTGCTCTTTGGTAGGTCACGGTCGTTTGGCGTGGTTCTGTGAAATTAGCTCGACTGGCGTCTGGCTCATTAACACAAAAAAAAAAAAAAAATCCTGGAGCTGATATTCTCGGGACAAATGTAAAGTTAGTCGTAATGGTCGAGAGGAAACGTTGGAAAGCACTAACTCACAGTGTTCAAAGCAAGCCTAATTTTGGTCATTGCCTGCTTTTGTACCCACGAGACATTCATTGCTCAAATAATTGATATTGCAGACTCTTTCCAGAGCCGCACATGTCAGCTCGGAGAACTTATGTGGATGTTATTCTAGCTGTCGGGCTTTGTTTACCTTTGATTTCAACATTTTCCTCTCTCTCATTCCTTCGTCTTTGTGTGTTTTCCCTTCACCCCGGCTGTTGTTTTGTGTCATAACAAAGTGAGTTCTATTCCCGTTAGTCCAATACTTTTCTCTCATCCCTTCCCTCTTCTGCTTGATTTGGCTGTTTATGCTCCACCCCATTATTGGCCTGGCCTTGTTATGAGCGAGGCCTGCTATTTCGCTCAGCGTGACGCGGGTCCGTGCGTACCTCGGGCGCAGCGCACGCTCGAGGAAGTGCGCTAGGACACGTGCGCTGGTCGTGTGACGTCAGAGGCATATGCTGCTGATGCAGGTGTGGGGGGGGGGGGAGGTGGGTTGCGAGTGGCGTCTTGACACATTTCGGTTGCGTTGGCCTTTGTTTATGCAGATTGTAAAAGAGGGTGTGTCGTGTTGACAGCGAGACGGCAGCTTTCAGGCTGGAAAGAAATCTCAACGTGCCAGTGAGCCGGGAACACGACCAGCAACCTGTCCGCCTCAGCCCGTGTGCACGTTTGCCGGCAAATAGTCGTTCCTATTTACTGGGACTGGCAAGCCATTGTCAAAATGTCCTTTTAAAAAAAAAAAAAAAAAAAGAGTCAACGATGAAAAATGGATGATGCAAACTTGATCCAAAAATGTGACAAAATAATGCAAACATGCAGTTTTGCTGAGTTTTTTGTCGCATTCATACCACAGAACTAGTCCTAATTTTACTTTGTTGAAGAAGATACGTTGAAAATGAAAAGTTATGGAACGGTGAGGCCAATTGATAAATCCGATTGATAAAAAGTTATCCCCGGATTCCCAATCACATGAGAGTCTAATCGCACACACAACAAACCAGTGGATCTCTATCGACATTTTGGTTTGTTGTGATCCAATAAAAAAGCCTCAACTCTGCATGAGCCCCAGTCCAGTACTGCAAAAACATCGGGGCTCAATCGGGATTTGAGCGTCACACCCCTCAACCAACATGACTACTGAAAAGACGATTGCATTTAAACGCTACTCAGTAGCGGAAGCTTTAAAGCCAGGCAAAGACGCAAGGTCCACATCCTCGTATGACTCATGACCCAATATTCAATCTAAGTCCACACCTGCAGTCTCAGGCCCGATGCGGCTAGCGGTCATGCCCGAACCGTTGTGATAAAGGAGGTTCTTATGAGATCTCATCTTTTGGAATTCCCACCGAAGCGTAAATAAATGTCACGTACGTGCCTAAATTGTGCACCTGTTGATTATTGAGCACTCTAAATCCAGATTCATAAAACATCGATGGCGTCAAATAACATAACAGGGATATACATCAACAAAATTAAACCGAAAATAAACTTTCAGAAGGCGTGATTAACGTGTAGATTTTCAGTCGACAGCTCCCCTCTCTTTTTCAACGTTGATTCCACACTACGTCCATTCGAACGAAGAGGAAGCTCTTTAAATCTCGCTCCGCATCATGTGCAACGATACAAATGATCACCACAACGGCAAAGACGTTCAGCAGCTTTCTGCGGCGCTGCGACAACAAGGCTGGCAACCACATGAGAGGGACGTGACCTTTTAGACACAACATACTTCTATGAAATGATCTTGTCATGCTTCAAAGGGATTATACAGATGAACATTATACTTCTGGGTGGAGACGAGAATGAGTTCTAATTTTGGATTGAGTGGCAACTGAACTCGACCAGTCTGCCTTCCTGTGGCTGACCTTTTACGCTGCTTGTGCTGCAATGCGTTATTCCTGTTCGTAAGGCAAATTACCACTTTTTTTTTCCGCTTGTGCAGGAATGAAAGACATTACATACTAATGATATTGAATATAAATATTAGTCTCTCAATGTATTTCTACAGTGGCCCTGAGGTGCAAAACACGGCGAGAAATGACTACATGACAGGAAGTTAAAAAAAAAAAACAACCCAACGCTTCCTCCCCCCAAAACAATAGCAAATTTAAAAAAAAAAAAAAGAAAAACAAACTAAACTCCACCAAAAATAAGAACACACTAATTATTGGGGGAAAAATGCAACAAAAACTAGATGCAACTACAAATGAAAATGAAAATCCCAAAACCAAATTGCTAAACAAAACAACCAATCTTCATTTTGATTGGTTATTTATTTTCTGTTTGTTCATTTGCTAGTGTGTTTTGGTTTTTTTGCTGTTTAGGTATTTTGTGGTTTTTTTTAAAAAAAAAAAAAATTTGGTGCTGTTTAATTTTTGTTGGGATTTTTAAAATTATTTCATATTTTGTTTTATGTTTTCTGATTTGTTTTTTTCATTTGTTGGATTTGTTTTTATATTTATTGATTTGTTTTGTGTTTTTTAACTTTGATTTGTTTTTTGTCTTTGTTTTCTTTGTTTTTGCACTTTGTTTTTTTTTTGTTTTGTTTTGTTTTTGTTTTTTTTTTTTAATGTTTGTGGGGCTTTTTTGTTTTGTTTTGTTTTTTGCTGCCGTGTTATTTGTTTTTGTATTTTTCACTTCAGGGCCACCGTACATTTCAGACTCGTGGGCACCAAACATTGTCTTCTTATCTGAACATGTTCGCTTTTTTTGGACCTATAAAAAGCTTTCCGTTGAGGCAGTCAGTCTGTGTGGCTCCGCCTCCACATGGTCTCACTGCACTTTCATTGGCTGGCTTGACTCTTGATGCAGCACTGGACGAAAAGCAATGCCAATCATTCGAACATTGTCTGTGTGTCTTTGTTTTATAAGGTCTATGTAAAAAACTTGAGCCCATTATCTGGAATTAATCCCCTGCAATCAAGAGCGGTTCACTTTGTATGTAAGTTGCCCAATATCACATCTAGCAAACAGAGTCCAATATAGACTCGATTTTAGCCAAAAGACTTGATGGAGGATAAAGAAAAAAAGAGACATTGTTGATGCTGTAATTGGCTGGTGATTCAAGCGTCCAACAGAAAGTAGTGAAGAATGCTCTTTTAGAGCAGATAGCAGCATCAAGGGAAGCGTCCCCGTCGCTAAAGTGAGCACGCTGCCCTTTGTGTGGGGTTTAAAAGCGAAGGATGTGCTGACCACATCGACCACAGGCCTTTAAACTCACGACGCCAGCACTTTCCCTCGCACCTGACCTTCGTATTAGGTTAGCTGTCAACGGATGTCTGGAGCCCTTCAATGGAAAAAAAAAAAAAGGACAAAAGAAGATAAAAGTAAAGTTATAGTACAGCTTGCAGAGCAAAAGCTTGAAGTGAAAAAACAAAAATCAATCAAGATGTCTGGTGTCATCACATTAGAGTGTTTAGATTGCAATATTGGCATAAATAATTTCCCCTCCAGGGTGAAAATTTGCATTATAGGTGAGATGAAAATAATGATTTTTTTTTAATGTCCTTCAAAATACACATCTTCCATTTTCACAGCATAATCAGTTGTAAGAAGTTTTCATTCTCAGTGATGGGAAATCAATCATGATAAGTCTCTCTTTTGATTGTTGATGTGATATTATTTTTACTATTGTGGTTGGAGTTTGCAGCGCTTTTGAACTGCATCTGCCAATTGCTTTTTTGAATATTTTGGTGACCCCATTTAGCTAGCACTGGAAACAGCGTTCAGTGTGATACAAGCGATCATCGCATTCATTCAAATTCAATTCCAATCTGCATAAACAAATTCCTGACTAAAATTCAGCAGACGGGACTTGTGTCACTTTTTTTTTAATATTGCGTATGGTTTGATGAAAAAAAAAAAAAAAACAGACGGGTATTTTTTTTTTTTTAAATTTTTTGAAAA